>JAGGAQ010000371.1:0-19544 GCA_017657225.1 Termitomyces sp. T69sscA | reverse complement strand
TTCACATCGGAAGGAACAAGGGTGACGCTTTTCAGGACAAGTGAGATAGTGGAAATCAACAATGTTCCTGGCATATCTCGGGAACCAGTGAACCAATTCTCTTGATCTCAATAGTTTTGGATAGCTATTGAAAAAATGCTGTAGTACCACCCCACAGACTTAGGATATAATGCTGGAATGCATGACATAATTGAGGATCTTTGGAGAAAATTTACCTCTATGACACTGTGAATCAATTAAAGCATAGAAAAGGATCTAGAGGTCATGTGACTTAGTGGAGGGGTGGTAGTACAAGAAAATAGGTTAAAGAAAATATTTTTCTTTTGGATCAAAGAAATCCATTGAGTTCCTGGCTCTCTATGGGTGGAACAAGGAGGGATGGCATAACGGCCGTTATGCCATCCCTCACATACTAGGTTAAATAACCTAGGGTTTGCTCTCAGACCCAAGCATCATGTCTTGAACCTGGTTAGAAAATGAGGGATGAGAGTTTGCACTACAAATATGTGGCAAGATGGAGTATTTGTGGATTTGAAAGAGAGTAGCTAGGTTGACATGTGGAATGGTATGACCAATAGGGAGCTAGGGTATAGTAGAAGGTATTTTACCAGTAATGTGAGCCATATAGATTGGTGTGTGCTGTGGTGGAAGCTAATATTCACTAATCAAATGATGAGGAAGCTATGATGCTGCAGGTGGAGAATGACTGGTCACATGACCAAAGTGGGAGTTGTAAGATATGGAGGGGTCAAAATGACACTGGGTATTATGTTGGACCAAGGGATTCCATTCACATCCTGGCCCACAAATTAGGGAGGAAAATTAGGTGCCCTGATGATCAGAACTTTATCAAATTTCAGTACATATCCCTAATTATCTCAAGATTCCCTGAGCCAAATAATAAGATCCTTGTACCCTGGGGTACCTATAGGCTAGCCCTAGATCTTACAAGTGTAATATCTGGGGTAGGTTGTATCCTGACCCTGGGAGGTGGCAGTTTTTAATATGCAAAAGTGACCAGATTGCATAGTAAATAAAAGGTGAGAAAGTGGTCACATGACCAATTGCTAACTTGTAAGGTCTTCATTGGAGGTTAGAGAACAAGGTTCACTGAGCTACCTAAGGCATCTGGTCAAAGCCTAGGTCAGTATTTAGGGATGTAGCGGAGGCGGCATTTTACGTAAAATGCCGGGCAACTATTACTAGTTTTGGGCCACCAGACCCGTGGGAAACACTATAATTTTCACTTCAAAATTATATTGACACTATTTCGGCCTCGAGGGGGCCCAAAAAGGCTTACCCAGAAGCAGTCGCCGAGGCTCGTTTCGACCCTCGGAGGGGCCGTCCCGGGCAAAGAACTGGTTGCAGTCGCCACCACGGTGGGTGTTCCGACGATGTATAAAACTAGTCGGACGCAGAGGCATTCATGCTTGTGGTCGACGGCGAATTTGTAGTTTAAACAAAGAGGACACACAACGGGTTCAAACTTCAGGATAAGGGTATTCATCGATTAATGCCATGGACATTATAATATCACGAACGTTCCTCTCTCTCGTCAATTGAATGGCTAGTATCTCATCTCGATATCTGAGCCACGATCAGATTGCACGTGAGTCTATATCACGTGATTCAAGTCACGAAACGTTGAGCTTTTTGAAACCTTGAAGGATCAGGACTCTGAGCTCAGCCAAGCTTGCCGTACGATAAACAAAATCCATTCTCCTACTCTTTCTTGTTGTGAGCAGATATCCCAACTGTGTATATCAGTCGGAGCTCCATCGTCAGTAGCTGTGGCAACCAGGCAAGATTTCTGAATTAAAAAATTGACCAATTGACGCGCCTGACAGTGATAAAGTAACTCCTGCCCGTGGTGTTCGTAGACTGTCATGTCCGATCTTAGCTGCATAGAGAGAGTTTGAGAACTACGCCTAGGATCCAGACCGTCAACCATAACCGTCTAACACTGACGAAATGCTTTGCGTTTTTTCAATCGCCCATGATCCACGCAATTCCAGGACATGCCTTCTAATGCTCCTTTTAACTTTATAGAAAAAGCCCTTGGCTTGAATATGTCGCCATAGATCCCATCTTTGTATTGTTCCAATGTCGTCCAAGTAATTCCGATTCTTTCTGTTCACAGGAAGGTCAGACTTTCATCGTCTTATCTCTTGTCAACTGCATGGTCATCGAACGGCTCATCAGTGATTTTCGTTGCGATTGGCTACCGGAGTCCATATCGACATGGACCCACATGGACCCATATGAAAAACAAGGTCAACGACCGGACACTACCGGGTCTGGTTGGTGACTTTGTTCACATGGATATTGGATATCTCGACGTTCCTGCAAGCCCCCTGAAAACTTTTTTTATCGATTTATCGCTTTCTTTTTTACTATGGCCGTTCTTACGGCGATGGTACGCAATTTTCCTTCAAAGCTTCGACTTCAGACATTTCTACTTTCGGAAATCCTATCCTGCAATATCTGTTTTCCTCTGGGATATGCATATAAACGCCTACAGAAAGCCTGCGCTCAAGCCATATAAGGTTTGTGTTTAGATTTCCCATCCACGAACTACATAAGTAATCGCCGACTCTATCAGCACCTCCACACATACACACCACCATGCCCTTCTCCGGTGAATCCAAATCGACGATTACCAACAACACCTCATCTGCAGGTCCGCAGCCTACCAACGACGCCATAGCGCGCTCACAGGAAGATCTTAGCGCTCGATCAGCTGGAGCGCCACATCCAAACGTCCATATGGGACACGAAGCACCCGCCTTAGACGCGATAAGCGCCAGAACCATCCTCGAAACCGCAAGTCCATTCCTCCTACTCTCCCTCATCCACCGACACCCATTGACGAGCTTGAGTTTTTAGGGTTGTGCCGAAGGCGTCAGAAATGACACGACGACGGCGGCGCTGACGCTCTCGCTACCCGGAAATGAAGCCCAAGTCGAGTTCTCTCGGGACAGACAGCGGAAACAGCCGGATACCAGCGGCATTGTACAACCGGTATGTACGAACATCTCCATCTGCAGCTCCAAAGTCGAAAGGACTAAGTTTCGCTACTTTCTTGTTGTAGGCGCAGGCTGAGGGCACCAAGGGAGACACGTCGAGCTTCCTTCCCAATCCAAACGATCAATCAGAGATCTCTCAAGACAGGGTCGAAGCGAAACAAGATAAATCTCCAGCAGATCTCCTTCGCGAGGTATGGTGTATCCTCCCCGATCTGTCTACTTAGCTTATAGGGTTGCTTGCTAGGCTTGGACAGAGGGCGTCGAGCACGACAAGGTCACGCTCTCTCTTGCCTCTGGGTATGAAGTCGAGATATCTCGAAACCGGACGCGGCAGCAAGAGGAGGATACGGAAATTGGACGGGAGTAATTGAGCTTGGCTGTCTCTGCGTATACGAATACATACACCTTAGCGTGAGAAAATAGCTCATAAGTCTTGTGATTATCAGTATTGTTCCATGAATTGTCATCGAGTGCCTGATGATTTGAAAAGGAAAGCAAAAAAAGCCTAAGTTGATTATAGAAAAACTACAAAAAATCGTCCAATAACGACCGCTGCCTCCCCACGATCCATATGTGTACTCTCAAGTGTATCATGAGAACGACCGTGGCTGCTTCTTGGCCGTGCCAATGTTCGTGTGGTTCACCTGCCGTTGTTTGATAAGCACATAACTCTCCTTGAAAATACAAGTGTACCTTTGTAGCGAAGCGGAGAGAAGTAAGCGATTCGTTAAGATGTGCCGCAAGCGGCGAGAGGTTCAAGAACATCTAGAAAGACATTCTAGGCATATGCAAACGGGAAAAAAGGAGGGGAACCACATACGAGCGTCTTCGAATTGCCACTCAACGAATTTTGCAGTAAATACGTCAACTAGGGGGAGAGACAGCGTCATCATATGCAAAGGAGGGGTGCAAAAACGCGCAAACGAACCTTTGAATTCCTATACGGAACATGCTTCCCCTCCGCACCCGCGCCACCTGAGCCCTTCTCCCCAAGCGCAGCAATAACATCTCCAAGCGCACTCAAACTCTTATTGATATTCTGCGTCTCCTTCACCCTCTCCTTCTCTACCTGTATGCCCCCGGCTGCACCCGCACCGACATACCCTGGGCCGAAGCTGACATTGAGCCTCTCGCTCCCAGCGAGATCGACAAGGTTGAGACACCCCTCACACGTCTCGCCGGCGGTGCTGACGCCCCTGATGCGGAGCGTGAACACGGAGTGCGATCGGGACGATCGTTCGTTGACAAGTGTCGCGGCGACGCTGCGTCGCCGCTGGGCCTGCGCGAGGAGCGTGCGCACGTGTGCGGGCGAGGCGAGCGCGAGGACGGTGATGTCCGTGACGCGCGTCGTACCCGTCTTGGGATCGTGTTTGATCTCGTGCTTCTTTTTGTCAAAGTCGTGCGAGCCGAGGAGGTCATTGATCGTTTCGTTGTACTGTTAGTGTGAATGAGCGAGCGGGTGAATGAGGATGGGAGAGGGACAACGCACGATTTCGAGGAATTGACCTTCGAGAGTGTATGTCCATCCTTTGGATTTCATGTCTTCTGTCACGCGGAAAACCTGTTCGACGGCGCGCGGGATCATCCCGGCGGTTTGTTCGGTCTGAAAAGGGACGTGAGGATGTGAGGACGTGGAGGGGAACGACGTACGGGTCCGCCCTCCATCGTGAACGACTTGCCAGACCCAGTCTGTCCGTAAGCAAAAATGCAAACATTGTACCCGTCCGTACAACTCTGCGCGAGCATTGAAATTTCCTCAAACACATCTGCCTGGGTGGCTGACGGCTCAAAGACCTATGGTACGATTAAAAAAGAAAACATTCGAATGAAACAAAGACCAACTTTGTCGAACGCAAAATTATAAACCTCCCTCCTTTCTTGGCCCATCGCGCTCTCACTAGAAGACTCGAGCACGATCTCTTTATTTTCCCGTTGATCAGGGAATCTCATATTAGCGACCTCGTCGGAATCGGAGGGCAACACGGGTCGGACACGACAGAAAACGCGGATGTTTCCCTTGAGTTCCAGGACCATATTATGTAGTTTTCTCCGGACAAACTCGCCTTCCCGTATCTCCTTTTTCTTCTCCTCCACCAAGCGTTCGGCGTCCTCGAGCTTCGCAGTGAGCTCTGCAATCATCCGCGCATGCGCATCTACCTGGGCCTGGAGCAGTTGATTCTGCGTCGTCAGCGTCAAGTGCGTCGTAGACTGCAATGCCAGTGTTGATTTTAACGAAGTGACAGTTTCGCGCTCGCGTTCGAGATCGTCTCTGGACAGCCTCAAGTCCTCTCTGACCTCACGAATCTCGCGGTCCCGCTGGTTGAGGTCCATCTGCAGTTCGTCGACCTCGCGCGCGTGCTTCTTCTTGAGGGCCTCGATCTCATCCGAGGCCTGCATGAGGTCGCGGCGCTGCGTAAGCTCCTGGTTGCGCGCGGCGGCGAGCTCGCGAGAGATGGCAGCGTGGTTCTCCTGGAGCTCGGCGACCTTGGCGCGCTCAGCGGCCATGTCCTGCGCCAGACGCGCCGCATCGGCTTGTCGGGCTGACTCGATGGAGGTGAGCCGTGTGTTGAGATGCGTAAACCGCTGGTCGGCTGCCGAGCGACCCGACGCGGACCGGGTGGATGGGCGAACTGGTGCGGGGCGGGAGGCCGGAGGGGCGCTCGTCCCTCGTGTGGTCGGTCTGGTCAGTGCAGGCGGGTTCGGTTTTGTGAGCGGCTTGGGCAGGCTTGGATTGGGCTTGGAGAGGTTTGGAGTGGTTCGCGAGGGCTGGAGGGTGCGGACCGGGCGGGAGTTGCCGAATGCGGGGAGCTTTCTCGGTTGGTCGAGGGCCTCGTCGTCTTCTTCGTCGGCTTTGCGTTTGAGACTCGCCATCGACGCTTCTGCGCGCAGAGGTAAGCGCGACATCAAAACTTGGCCAAACACAGCTTCAACTTTCAACAGCGTGCATGTCACGTGGCCGCGTTCCACCTCACGCGCGGTCAGCTCTGCGATTATCAAAACTCTTCAGCATTCACTCATCTGGACCCCTTCCAATGCCTACCATTGGTCAGTTAATTCTCATGCTTCTACGCGCTAAGCCCATGTCCGATATATTCGCTGCAAATAGTTTGGATTACTCCGAGAGTGCCTGGCACACCAATAAGAATTCACTTGCAGGACAATGTCCATTCTGAAGCCGCCCATGTCGAGTGTCATCATAGCCATATGCATACTCGCCCCCTTCCTCTACCTCAAACAGTTTGAGATCTATCAGCGCTTACCCCTCCCTCCCGGGCCCAAGACACTCCCGATTAGATGAGATCTACCGCGTTATCGGCCCTGACAATCTCCCGACTTTCGACGGCGAGAGTTCTCTACCTTACAATGCGGCGATCACGAAAGAAGCTCTGAGATGGAGAGAAGTTGCCCCGATCTGTACGAATCCCCTTGCATCAAGAAGCATATTTGCAGCTATACCACACTTTCTTGAGGCCGATGACGAATACAATGGATATAGGCTTCTGAAAGGATCGATTATTGTACCAATGCCTGGTAAGCACACTACAAATTCCGCTCAAGTACAATACTCTTTTCCGATATTCTAATGCTGTTCAATAGGGCCACATGCTTCATGACGAAAAGATCTACCCACAGCCTTTCGAATTCATCCCCGATCGATGAACCAAAGACGGTAAGCTTGATCCAGACATGAGGGACCCGATGCATGCAGCCTTTGGTTTTGGAAGGATGTATGGAGGTTTGTCAATTTCTGACGTCAGATGCTCATGAAACTCGCTAACGGTTTTTTCTCTTTTTCTCAGGATATGTCCCGGGCGGTTCGTGGCCTATTCAGCTATGTGGATCACTCTGGCTTCCGTGATCGCTGCCTTCAACATCGAAAAGGCAAGGGGCGCAAATGGCACGGCTATCGAAACGTTGTATGAGTATTCTTCCGCCTTGGTTTGGTTCGTCCAAGGCGTCTTTCCTGCAGATTGTTCCAAGAGATGCTGACTGCTTTTATCTGTATAGCAAGCTGTCTTTTCGGTGTTCCATTACGCCACGATCAAAGAAGGTCAAAAATTTGATCAGGGAATCGGCCACTGAGGAGGGGTTCTTTTCTTGAGCGGAGATCTTGTACAATGTAGGTCATCAACATGCCTTTTGTTTATATGGAACTATGAATACATGTGCGAGTATGTATTCCAAGAAACGGAATCAAGCTTTTTCGCATGCACGGGGCCAGTGGCTGCGTATGATCAGATCGAGAAGGTCGACCGGAAGACTGCAGCGAGCTTCCCGTACACATGACAAAGCAGAAACGACGACGCAGACGACCGAACAGAGCAACGTACAAGGTGTCGACTTTGAGCCTTGGCAAAATGCGCATGCTACTTCAGATTCTCAAGTCAGCATGTACACATTGGAGCTCTTTGGATGGTATCCTTGACTACCGCCACCGAACTACAGAAGGTTCAAAGACAGCCTCTACAGTAAAACGTAAACAGCATTTTACAGAAACAGGGTGATTTTTGGACCTCCGCTCCTGGAGGCTGGGTTTGAAATACAAAAAGTTCTTCATAATCAAACGAAGCGGCTGTGACGGGAACTTGGCTCAGCGTTGAAATACATCATCTGTGGACATTGCCGTCATATATCTACTGTGGCAGTAACTTACTATGGATGTTCTTCGAGATTCTAGACTAGACGGCGTCCTCCAACGCATAAAATGGTAGAGATCTGCTTCCCAGGATCTGCGCTTTCGTTCCCTTCATTGTTTTCCATGCTTTCTGTATAAGCCTAAAGAAGTCTTCTTCCCTCAACAAGATGAGTCGCCGGTCATGTTTTTTTTGGGTAATTGTCAACGCTGGCGTGTCCTCCAGCCAGATCAACATGTTCTCGGCGGCGATCTCACAATTTTCCTCTTCGTCGACACTTTTCTTTCAGGCAACTCCATCTCCGCTCAGATCTTGCATTGCATCCACACGCATGCCCACTTACCCTACGCACTATAAATGCGCATGCTATTCGAGTGAACCAGAGCACAAAATTCTCTATGTACTTCCTCCGACGTCTGCTTTTCATTGCAGGCACTTCGCATGCATTCAGCCTCATCAAAAAGTTGATGCGCGAGAATGATCAAAGACTTGTAAGATTACTCTTTGCTACTCTTACCTGGTATCTTTACTATGGATGACCCCATTGCAATAGAAAAGAGATGACGTTTCTCCATCTACAGAAAACTGCAATGATGTTGGCGACTCCCAGCAAGGAAAAGGCACGAAAATGCGCAGAAATTGAATTGTAAGGTATGGATGTCAACCTTCTCTCCATCCCAAGGCTCTGACATTACCGCGAAAAGGAATTGGGAGCGATTGCTTTCTGACACAGTGTGAGGCGTTATTAACGAGTGGCTGTGATGAAGCAGGGCATCGTGTTGACGCGAAGTCAGTCTTCCCAGAAACCTATGTTAGTCAATAAATTTCTTGAGAATCTATCTATTCGTACTATCTCACCTAAACTAACCCGATTCACGTGAAAACAGCCAATCCTCAGTAGATGGTTCTCTGCGGAGGAAGACAAGATTCTCTTGGAGGCATGTTCGGTAAAGTTCGAAAAAGCTCAGTTGGCATCGAAAGAAGAGACTGTAGATGGTCAAGAGGTCAACAATTTTTCAAGAAATGTGCTGAAACAACAGTGTCACTAAGACAAATCAAGTTCGAGAAACAAAAGGCAGGCTTGTCGGGTTACGAAGACAAATTTTATAGCATATACTTGTGTCAAAATCATCGGATTCTCTTGCGAGAGTATAGACAATCAGATGAGATCTTTGTTGACGCCGTCAGCCAGTATCTGCAGTGATTCCTACAATGTTAAATCAATATCCAGTAGAGGTGTCTGTACAATCCATATAATCACACCGTCCCCTCCCTGGTACTGGGGAGCGTAAAACCAAAAGATGAAGGCAAGGCAAATACTACGTGAGCTCCCCATTAAAGCGTGAATTCATTGTCCCCCGGAAGAAAACCTCGTCGGTACCGTTGATACTCATGCGCACGTGGGAACCGCATATCCCACCTCCCTATTATTACCTCTGCTGCGTTGATTATTTTTGCTAGATTGATGAAGCACAGGACGAGTCAAGAGTTTGACGCGCCTCTCACTTTCACCCTCTCACACTTGTTTGGTCGCAGCACAGAAGAGCGCACAGTCGCTCTCTCTCCGCCTTGCTACGATAAGCTACGCTTATCTCTCTCCACAGATCCCCGGGCCAGCGTCATCAATAGCCAGCAATTGGGCTCGAGAATCGATATAGTGAGCGCCTCAACACCGTCCGGCACGTCATGCCTCAACCGAAGTCTGATTCTTGTATGTGTCGATCAGTCGCTTAATGATCGCATTGGTACGATCAATGTTCGACTGTGAAAGATACCATGATCTGTGCCTATTATTGAACATACAAACGTTCAGTTCATATGATGGTGAGCGGTGATCCATATTACTTCAAGGGTTTGTCATTGCACTCATTGACGCTGTACCGCGCGGCCTTACAGACGTGCCTGTTACAATAGATACATAAGCATCTTATTGAATTTGGAGCATCACCAATCATGAAAGACCCTGCAGAACGTACATGGGAACCCCCTTAACAAACTGCCTGCAGCACGCTCAGCAACCCATCCACGATCTTACGCAGCTGGCAATCAACGCACAATATGGAGAAGGGTTAGAACCTGTGGGTTTTGTGTGCGTGCAAGCTCCATTGACCTGCATCTTCACATGTTTTTCCAGGATCTTCTCTTTCGATGCCCTGTGCTGTCGTAGCCAACCTCAAGAACAGAAGACATCATACGGTGCAAAGACATGATAATCGAGGAAAGACTGTGATGAGGAACGACTTGCACTAGACCCAAAATACATCTTTCATCTTTCATTTTCTTATTTTGGATAGTTATCGAGAGTTGTAACGTTTTGCCTAAAATGGAACACGTCGGAATTGCACTCGACGAACCAGTTGGACTACCTGTCCCCTTAGAACAAACCTCGTTACAATACTGTGACCCTTCATGCAGGGTGAACCACGCTCTGATACTGTCAGTCATTTCCATAGCGGGGACCGAACCGCCACAAGAGTGCCACCCTAAAGTGGGTGCGCGATTGGTATTTGTTAATCTTTGCCCAAACCTTAATTAGTTTTCTTCCAGACAATCTAGATACACGAAGCCACCCTCAGTCAATCATAAGCGCTAAAATTTCCGTCGTAACTCTACACGTAACATATCCTCGGTCAAACATACATACTTTATCGGAGTGACTGGGGACTTACACCGTAACTCTACAGACCGCCCTAGCCGTCCGAAGTCAACCAAACTTTCTGGATAGTCCGGACAGCCGGTATCAACCCACGCACTGCCGGAGCCTGCATCGCCTTCTTACCCATTCAAGTCTTTGTTTCCCTTTTTTGCACGTGCTGTATGGCCTTCAATCCCCGGAATTGCTACTCAGTAAGGTGAAGAGATGATCCTATTGTTCAGTTGGCGAGTTGACAAGAACTGCTATGTGTTGGTACGTATCTCAATGCTTTCTATAGCCTTTATCAATAACCTCATTCAGTCTCCTTACAAGCCTTGGGTATTCTCTTATGCAATTGCTAGTTCAAATCATCAATCTCAAGTGCTGTTTCGCCCTTGATGACACATGCCCTTTTGGCCTGAGCGTCGAAATGTAATGGAGTGTATAATGATATCAATATGGTTGTGCCGAAAAGCCGCGACCCTTTTCACATGCGCCTACTATTCGTGGATTCATTCTCGATGTCATGTCCATCTCCACTTTGTCACAAATGAGCTCACCTTCTTATGATCAAAACAGTGGCATGGAATGCACAATGATACTTCTCGTATCTGCTTGGCCCTTGATACTCGCATCGATTCTCATTATCTGCATATGGCCCTAGAAGCAAGAAAAGAAATGCTTGAGCCTGTTGACTCATGACTCACATTCCTAAATCCCGTAATATCCGTTGTATTCCTTGCCTATGGGTGACACAAGCTATGTCATCGGTCATAAAAACACACCAAACCTTTCTCCATGGAAATGTTTGACTCAACCGCTATCAATAGACGCGCTCCGCTGTCCTCGCGACCGGATCTTTGTATCTTGCGTGCCACTGATAAAAGACGTGCTCGCAAGGATAATCTCCATTATCAACTCGCCCATGTCGAGCACCGTCATAGCTATATGCATACTCGCCCTCTTCCTCTACCTCAAATGCTTTGGAAGGTATAAAAGTTTACCGCTCCCCCCCGGGCCCAAGAAACTCCCGATTATAGGTAACCTACTCGACATACCAAAAAAATTTGAATGGATCACGTACCACAACTGGTGCAAGGAATTTGGTCGAGATGTCTTGCGGCATATCATAGTAAAACTTCCACTGACATTTATCAAGGCTCCGATATCATCCATGTCAACATTGCGGGTACCTCAATCATCGTCCTCGATAACGCTGAGGTTGCCACAGACCTTTTAGAACGGAGATCTTCGATATACTCTGGGAGGTATAGGTTATTCCATTACAATCCGTAAAAATACTTATCTATAATGTACTTTCAAGGTCAAAGATGACTATGATTGAACTAATTGGTTGGGGCTCGGCTGTTGGTGTTTTGCCATACGGTCAGGATCATTCAATTGGTCGCAGTGCATCCATCTCTGACGAGTTCATTTCTTCATTAGGGGACTTTTGGTACGCATGAGCATCCATATCACGTTTTCTATTAGGCTAAATAAACCAAGGCGCTCGTCTCGACGACTTCTGCATCGCGAACTCCATCCAGCTGCTGCTGTGCGCTTCCACCCTCACGAGCTAAAGGCCACACGAGGTCTTCTCCGGCGCCTCCTAGTATCATCTGACGATCTCATGGAAGAGCTCATACAGTCTGTCAAACTTGTAATCTCCTACATGCAACGCTTTTTGACTTATTTATATAATTTTTTCCAGGATGGCAGGTGAAACCATCATGTCAATGACATACGGAATCAAGGTCGACTCGAAAGACGACCCGTACATCCAAATTGCGAAGGAGGGCGTCCAAGGGTTCGTGATCGCCGCCGTTCCGGGTGCCTTCCTTGTCGACTCAATACCGTTTCTCCGATTCATCCCGGATTGGATGCCATTCGCTGGATTCAAGCGCCAAGCAAAATACTGGCGTAAACAGGTCCGCTATATGTTCAACAAGCCCTACGAGGTGGCCAAGCACAACATCGTCAGTTGAATATGTCATCTTATGTGGATATCATCTCGCTGAATGGATAATTACACCGATAGGAAGGGGGCAATGTTACACCGTCATTTGTTTCGAGTTGCTTGCAAAACATAGATCCATCAAGAGATTCAGGGCTTCAAGAAGATGCCATAAGATCGACAGCTGGGACAATGTATGGCGGTAAGTTCAAACGTTATCTCGACTTCATATAGAAGCCGACCCCTCTCTTTGACAACGCAGCTGGCTCTGATACTGTGCGTCATATCCGCACAGGCGACTCGGGTCCCTAGACTGACGATCTTCTTAAAGACCGTGTCGGCCATCTTAACAGGCATTCTCGGGCTACTCGCCAATCCTCAGGCGCTCAAGAAAGCCCAAGACGAAATCGATCGTGTTATTGGCTCTGACAATCTCCCAACCTTCGACGATGAAACTTCTCTACCGTACATCACAGCAATCACGAAAGAAGCTCTGAGGTGGAGAGTAGTTGCCCCAATCTGTACGAATCCCCTTGCATAAAAAGCACAAATTATTTATTTCTCCGCTGACCTATTGATCATCGACCAGCTATACCACACTTCCTTGAGGCCGATGACGAATACAATGGATACAGGCTTCCGAAAGGGTCAATCATTGTACCAAATGCCTGGTAAGGCACACTATAAATTCCACTTCTTTTCCGATATTCTAATGCTGTTCGATAGGGCCATGCTTCATGACGAAAAGATCTACCCACAGCCTTTTGAATTCCTCCCAGACCGATGGGTCAAAGACGGAAAGCTTGATCTAGACGTGAGGGACCCGATGCATGCAGCCTTTGGTTTTGGAAGGAGGTATGGAGATGTGTCAATTTCTGATGTCATGTGCTCCATGGAACTCGCTAATGTTTTTTTTTTCTTTTTCTCAGGGTATGTCCCGGGCGGTACATGGCCTATTCAGCTGTGTGGATCACCCTGGCTTCCATGATCGCTGCATTCAACATCGAAAAGGCAAGGGACGCAGATGGCCAGGTTATTGAACCGTCGTATGAGTATTCTTCTGCCTTGGTTTGGTTCGTTCAAGATTTCTTTTCTGCCGATTTATCGAGGTTTCATGCCTGGTTTTATCTTTATAGTCATCCTCTGCCTTTCAAGTGTTCCATCACGCCACGATCGAAGAAATTAGAAAGTTTGATCAGGGCTTCAGCGAATGAGGAGGGCTTCTTGTCTTGAGCGGATCATGTGTCATGTTCATGTACTCTCATTTACATTTCTTTAATTGCGTCAATGATTGATATCATAATCGCGTCAAATTTCTTTTGATGTCCATTTGCAGTCTTGTAAGAAGGCCACTTAGGCTTGCTCATCTTGTTATTCCATCAAAAATTCTTCTTACAAGATTGGTACAGTATCTTTGAGGGGCATTCTGTTGGAGTGACGCTCGGCGTCTATCTAAACAAAGCCGGGTCCTAATCCCGATTTAGTATGTTTCCTCTACCTTTTTTGTTCATTCCTTTATTGTTCTCCTCATCGATCTTATTACCGCGACCCCGACAATGTCCGTACGCGCCCGACAATATACCACTCTTCATATCTACTCTCTAAGTTTACGTATTGCCCACCTCAGACGTGTCCTGACGCATTCTGAGGTGAGCTTACTTACTTACATTCGGCCCGTATTCCATACTTATAGTCACCTAGTATATTGTCCACTATTCTAGGTGAATTTATTATCAGACGTGTCCTAACGCACTCTGAGTATATTGTCCGCTGTTCTAGTATAACACTTACACATTCTGTATAATGACTCCAGCTCAGACTCCGAATTGTCACCCAGAATATCTCTGGCAGTGCCAGTTTCCCGAAACCTGTATCAAATCCTCACCATTTACTTGAGACTATCGCCTGCTGAATGCGAGTGTGACCTCGTTGGCCTCTTCGATTACGGGCAGTAAGATATACCGGAAACGTCAACTGACGAAGATGCCGAGTGTCTAGATGAACTGGATGAGAAATACGCCGATGCCGCCCAGTTTGCAAGGACGTAGCCTACTTTTGGAGTTACAGTGCTCGTGGATATAGCACGACATCCACATGGAGAGTTCCGTATCAGCTACATTAGAAGAGTCGTTTGGGATATATTTGATTAATCATCGGGACTTCAAAGCCCAAGCCAGAAGATGGGAACTTGTCGATCTTTATCAAGGCTTTTTCTTAAAATATGTAGTACTGAGGACATCTCGCACTATCAGGACTGAAATTCTGGCCTACCTGCTGATTACTAGTGATCTGGAGAGCGCACAAATGAAGACGAGATATATCTGACTAGCTAGTCTATAACATTCGTTCGTCATACTTACGTTACGGCCCTGCCACAGTTGACCGTAGTGGTTTTCCGTGTCCTCGAGACTTCTACAGACTTTTGGAGATGTTCGGAGGTGCGCACTACGAAAATGCGGTACGATGAACAGAAGACGCGAAGTCCAAAGAGTTCACATGTTAACCCGACAACATACCTATAGATCCGTTTGTTTCTATTTCGTTTATTGTTTCAAAGGGAGAACCACGAGTATATTCGGAACACGGCCTTGGTCTCCAACTTTCTCGTCATATCATATTACGGCTGCCGATTCCATCGTACCCACCCGAACATTCTCTGCACCTGCTCCATTGTCGGTCAGCACCTGTATCAGCTGGGGCCCACATGCACCCCTTGAAACCTGTTTCAAAGAGCAGACCATTCGGATGATATGTATTTTTATCGTCTTTGAACAACTACGCGTACATGCCAACATTGAATGTTATACTTTTGGACCTACAGGCCCGGGTCTCAGTGAACTCGAAGAGGAACAGATTCAGGATGAAACAATGATCAGGAACAACTCAAGACTGTCATCACGAACTACAAGATTTTCAAGCGCTGAGCAAAATCGCAATCGGAGCGGCCACCTCCGACAGAATCTCCTTCAAACCAAATATTTAAACCTTTTTCACGTGGGATCGGTTGGAATATTCACTAAATTACGTATTGATCCCTCCGAAGTATTCTGATGTTGTAAACGGATCCACAACAAGAAGAAAAATGGCTCTCAGACAACCGGACTCAAATGTCAACTCCACAACCCGAATCTGCTGTCTTTGTGCACTCAGTCGTTCTAGCCCTCCTTCTCGGGATAGATTGGGTACCGCATGCACGGCTGAGTGTGAGCTGAATTCGGATGGTTGCATCCCTAAGGGCGTGACGTATATCCTCGCGGTAAATAGTTAGAGTCCATCCTAATGCGCGCTGATGCAATGGCGATGCTGGTAGGGTGGAAAAAACTCGAGACACAAAAGGAGAAACTCACGTGTTTTAATCAAACAAGCCACATTTCTCACATGCGTTCCTTCTTTCGCGCATCTATGTGGTCCATATGAAGTAGCGACAGAGCAATAGCAGAAGAGCGCGAACTTTTTCTTCTCATCTTGATAGAACTTGGACAAGGTTAGACGTTCTATCTGTTGAACAGTGGCTTTGTTAATACTTCACGATTCTATGATCCGGAATTCAACGCTTCGTACGCCTCATCATAGTATCCCATTTGCGGTCTCATGATAGCTATGCATGTGTTTACCACCACAATTCCTCCTCTCTCCGATTCCTGACCACACACAAATATCTTTGCTCCAGTTTTGAGTCTTCCATACTCATGAACCTTCTCATCCCTCATGTGAACTCATCATCTATACGGAAGACTTCGATGCGTGGAAGGTGTTCATGCTCGCACGGCTAGTAGTAGTTGTACTTCCTCAAACATTTAATTTGCCACCCCGTTGGCTGTGCACATCCCGCACGAGACTGACGCGGATGTAAGAGACCTTTGTCTTCTCATGGTGTGGATTGATTCGATCACGATTGTCAAAACACAAAGATAACACCAAAATGGAGCTAGATTGAACTTGATCGTTTAGAAAGCAGGATGATCCTACTGTATTTGGCTCGAGAAACTTTTACTAGCGGGAAACCACTCCGATATGCATCACAGCGGCTGACTTACCTGAAAGGGGATTTACTGTAAAATTCAGTATAAATACTCCCCTACCTCTTTCCATCAATTGTACAGCGCGACTTCAGTTACCTCTCATTTCTGATAGTGACAGTAATGGTTCAGTACCGCATCCAGAATCTTTTGAGTCACCTGCAGGCACACATCAAACCTGACAACCAAAACCACGATCTTCTGGCAGCAGAACATCTGGCATGGATTGACGCATCTCGCTTTTTTCGTGATGAACACAAAAAGGTCTGGCTTATATCTGCAATCGAACTGCTTTGTTTCTGATTTCTGTGGTTGATCTATGTAGGCCTGGAAGCATACAGATATGCCTCTTCTCATATCTCGAGCATTCCCAGAAGCAAGTCTGCAGGCTTTGCGCGTCTGCCTTGAATACATGATAGTTTCTCTACTTCTAGAACAACTGACGTGAGTACAAAAAAAGCTTTGATTTCAGAAACGGTAATTAACATTCTTTGGAGTGATGTACCCGCTACCACCCCCGAAGCACAGAAATGGGCGAACATCTTCAAACAAGCTTTCAAACAAACACTCAGAGCGAGCGAAGATTCTGCAACAGCAATCTTAAAACAGTTGCGTAAATTGAAACGAGTTCTATTGGTATCGCAGCCTCCGACAGCTAACGAAAATCTATCGAATAGCTTCATTGATCGAGTGCTTAACACGATTGAGGAACCTTACCGATCGTATTTAGTCGAAAGCAATATTCTCCTTGCTGAGGGCATGGTCAAAGAAGCCGCAGATCGCGAAAACCCTGATACCGCACTTACCCTGAAGACGTACATGGAGGCTCGGAGAATGACAATTGGTATTCGTCCAATTTTTGAGATTGGACGTTGGATCTATGGACTAGATATCGCTCATGAGGTTTTGACACACCCTGACATCCTCCATATAGAAAAACAAATGATAGACCTTGTGTTTCTTGCAAATGTTAGTATCCTCTATGTCTCCATCACGATTTTTTAAGTACTCTGACGTTTTACCCAGGACCTTTACTCGTACAAGAAAGAATGCTTTGCATGTGGCGCACACCATAATTATATCACAATTGCTCTCAGAGATCCTATCACGGGACTGCGTGAGAATGACCGACAAGGCGCAATTGACTACACCTGCAGAAAGTTCTGTGAAGTCCTGGGAGACGTGCAGCTTTGTAGGAAAGTTTTGCCAAGATTTGGAGAGAGCGAGGACACCAAGATTGCTCTGTACATTGATATGATGATGGATGTCGTCGTTGCAAACATCCAGTGGAGTCTTGCGACTCTGCGGTATGGGCACTTCGAAATTTATGATGCCGCAGAGGCGCCGGTTTGGGGAGATGTCGTTTTTGAATTAGACGCCCTCTAATAGCGTGGCAACATAACAATGCGCCTTGTTTCATTGTTTGAACACAACTAATTCTTGTGATTTCGACATGCAAGAGCACTTGTAAGGACCAACAACCTCCGGAGGTATTCCTTCATGATACTCCGACGTTCCAATGCAAGTAGCGCGAACAGGAATCTGAGATAACTTGTCAGCTGGTCGACTAGTCTTGGAATGAAGAGATCTTGACGGGACGAATGAATCTTGACGGGACGAATGGAGCTTGACGGGACGAATGAATCTTGACGGGACGAATAAATCTTATGGCAGACTAAGCTGTCATAGAGTGAAATCAAACCATTGGTTGAAGTAACGAGTCACGAATGGTGGGTTGGTTCGAGATGGTCCGTGGGAAGGTTTTGCGCTCCATCCAAGAATAGAACCGCCGACCTTTCTTCTATCCTCCATACTCTACGCCCCAACAACCATCCACTTCTTGCTCAATTAAGATCTCCACGACTGCAATGAAGCGTTGAGCTTAAGCCAGGGTCAGCACTTGAGGTCAGATGAAGGAGATTGGAAGATAAGGCGAAGACTTGAAATCTTAAACAGTGAGTCATCAATGCAACCCACTTCCAATCGTTGCTACTGAATATATCGAAATACCTGACTCGCGCATAGACCATACACTTAATACGCAAACTAACGACATACCCAATACCCTTGTCAACGACCCATTCTACCTATCATTAACGTGAACCGTTCACTGGAAAGACACCAACTGGTTGGCAGTTTTTTAAGTGGACGCGTGCCTAATATACTCATCAAATATATCTGTGTCCGTAGCTTCTGGCCGGTGCTTGCCAGTGACCGCTGTGAGAGATGGGTCTCATGTAATTTCAGTCCAACATGGAACTATCCAAATCAATCTAACCCTCCACGAACACTATTACGGATTATGCAATATTTTGGTACCACAACCAAGTATACAAGCACTGATGATGCTCAGGCAAAACTTTCTCACCCGTTGCAGACCGATAATCGTACCTTACATGACGCTTCTCCAGTTCTTCTACCTGCAGGCTGCACGTGATGTAGCTCATAGTGTCCATTTCACCAACACCGGATAGTTTCTGCTGCGTCCAACCACGGTAATGCCACTCTATGCGATTTGTTCCAGTGAAACTCGCGGTCGAGTTCGATTTCCCTTAAGGCATCTGTGTGACAATATCGTCTGTCGAACAGTCCGCGTGACGCGTTTCCATTGAAACTGACTTCGCCCTTTGACGTTTAACCCTACCTTATCCCAACCTAGAACACGCTCTAATCTCCCGATGGTGAGGCAGATGTTCCATAGCGAACGTAGAGGCACTGGCAAATTTGATAAACGGCTACCGTCATCATAGCATATATGGAGCATCCTTGCGAAGTTTCCCTGGCATCTGCAGCCAGGATATGAGTTCTTTCAAGGCTTCATCTCCAAAGATTCTTGGAGAAGAGATGTCGTCCACGTGAACTGAAACAAGTTAAATATGATACTACCGAAAAGTCTACTGGAGTGCCGTACTCTGGACAGCTGTCCCAAATTACCTGGAAAGTTAGCGATCTACGAACGTTGAGTGGTCCTGACAGCCTCGATCTGCTCCGCGCACTGATAACTTCTTTGACAGATCCACATTTTACCGCAGCAATCATCTAAAGGTGTTCCAAAGGGTGGCAATTCTCCCATCAGCACTATGGATGTGCACCTATAGATACGCATGCATCTGCACCTTGAGAATCAAACCAGCTCCTTGAATCTTGACTTGCGTAAATGTTGAATCAGACTGAATTGGATGTCACGGTTGCCAGTATATTTTTCTTTCGGCTTGAGATCATTTATCTTTGGCGTCCCAACCTCAGAATGGGACATCGATTGCCTTCGGGCCCTAG
>JAGGAQ010000370.1:0-19622 GCA_017657225.1 Termitomyces sp. T69sscA | reverse complement strand
TAAGCTCCAGTCAAGGCCTCTGCAGTTTGGTGGACATGAAGAATCATGATTTCGAGGACAGATTCCAAGATACCATTTTCTCTTCTCCAATTACTGATTCTGATCGAGTAGGAGCTGCAGGTGGATAATTATACCATTCTGTGTAAGTAGTACTCGCGATGATAGTTATTGTGGATGGTGGAATGAGTTATATGAAGACAGTTGTAGCATTAAACTCAGAGATAAAAAACCATCAAAACTGTGGACAAGATAAAAGGAAAGAAGAGGCCAGAAATTTGTTGGAACTAGTAACACGTAAGTATTTCCTCAGAGACGTGTAAGCGTAACTGCATTGAGTGTACCTAGTAACACGTAAGTATTTCTAGGTACCAGAAAGTCAGTAAGGTATTCACATATACGTATTGAGTACTACGCACCCTCAGAGACGTGTAAGCGTAACTGAGGGTGCTTGTAAGTGACTGCGTGAATATATAGCTGGTGCGGGACAAAGCAGAGTGTTGGCCCTTAGTGGCCCTTTTTGTCGTGTTCGCTGTAATATCACCACATCACACCATCACACTCCAACAAAATTTTCAAGCGACAATGCGGTAAGGAGTATGCAGTTCCAATGAGTGCTCGTGATGTTGTACAATATGCACTGGAATGCGTTTGCATGACTTGTATAATGGTACTTCGGGTCGGGTGTGACTCGGATATGGCTTGAAGCTGCTCCTGCACACTGCCACAGCGCCGGCCATCATTGTCAGCGCATACATGGCATGTGCTACCTGAGGCCTGCGCGTCGTCAGGGATATGCATAGTGCAGTGTGAAGGGACGAACAAGGCATAAGCATCCATCAGCAAAACATCACTTGGCATACTTGGCCAAATATAGCCTGGGACCTGTTGGTTGAGGGAAACAAAATTTTAAGACCATAGATAGCAATGCAACCACAAAGTCAGAATGAGTGGCATATATAATAAAGACTCCAGACTAGCTGCTAGAAGATTAGCAAAAGATGTATTGAGTTTGTCCTTGAGAGAAGGTGGAGCAGAGGGCAAACCAGCAAGCATTGTAGTTCCAGCTGGTCTTGAAGGCTTTCTTCTCAAAGTGAACAATGAAGAAGCTCTTTGGCCTCCTGTGCTGGGGCTTGTGGGCTGACACAGAGGTGCTGGAGCATTGTTATGGGGGTTGCAGAGCAGTGGCATATTCCTGTGGGGATGGTGCAGATTGAAGTAAGGAGGCCTATTGCAAGAGGGGCCTGATGCAAGTCCTCTACCAAGGGGGACAGGTCCACTTCAGGGGCCTCAGGCTTGTTGATGTAGGAGAGGGTGTGAGTGTAGGTGTTGTCATTGTTGGCAGAGGGCTGCCAAGGTGGTCCATCAGAATGATTTCGCTAAATGTTCCATGTGTGAAAGGTGCTAGTAGGAACAGAGTAGGCCTAAGAACATGCAGAGAGACCAATAATGCATGCAGTGGGCTGGTCAAAGAATCCCTCCATAGGGTTGAGAGCTTTGAGGATGTTAGATGTGGCATTGAGCTCCTTTTGTTGATGGGTTATCAGGTTGGAACATTGTTTCAAGCATTGGTTGGCTCCTTCTCCTGCACATAGAAGAATTGTGCAGGGTTTGCAGGGTTCTCAAAGCATCAAGGGTTGGGGCTGGTATGGATCTTGACCAGGGTGTGCAGTTTGTCCTGAAGGTTGGAATCCATCCTTAGAGTGTTTTTAGTGTTATTAGAGATGGCCCTTCATTACAGTCAGCTCATTGCTTTGGGGTTCTATAGATGTTGTGGTGTCCTCAGCTGACAAGAAGGGTGTGAGTGCACTTAGTGAGTTCTACAAGGGAAATGCAAAGTGAGTAGAGGATCTTGTCATGCTGTTGGACATAGGCTTTAACCCATTGCTGTCAACCTAAGAAGAAGGGTGGAGTTTGGACTGGTGGGACAGTCAAGGGTTAGGGCCAGGGAAAGTAGCAAGTGTTGGAGTGAGGCTGGGCCATGGTGGGGTGAGGTGAACATAGCATTGTTTAGAAGCAAAGAAATGCTGCACTAGTAGGCACAGAGGCAACTGGTTTCCAGGCAGCTGGCAGGGTTTCAGGCAAACCTCCAAGCAGAATCTGCTGGCAAGTCCTTGCAGTGGCTTGCATGGAGTTGTGTTGCCAATTTTAGGGCCTCCCTTGACTGATGGAGGGCTATAGAGTACCTAGTTTTGATCCAGGGCCCAGTATCAAGAAAACAGCATGGAGCAGTGCTCAATTGGCAGGGTTGGATAGAGAAGCTGAGGGATACTCATGGATATAGTGATTATCAGGCACCACACCAGCCTGCCATAGACATTGGCTTGATAGCCAGCAGGGTAATATGTGTGAGTATACATAAACATTGAGAATGGAGTAAAGGACAGTCTTGATATTATATTAGGTTCCACTGACTACAGGGGCTCTTACTAGGTGGTTGCAATGTGCTACACACACAATGAGTACTTGAAATAAGCTCTGGGCATGAGAAACAAATAGCAGGGCCAGAAAAGTGATGTGAATAGGTGCTGGGTGTGTTAGTTATGTCTGAGAGTAGCATGTACAAAGAGTAAGTGCTAAAGATTACAAATGAGCAAGGAGAAAGCACCAGGACTAAGAGCAAGTTCCAGAAATGACAATTACAAGTAAGTGGGTCACTGAAGACAAGTGGCAGGAGAAAGACAAGTTCAGGGTTGTTAGAGAGGGGTGTGGGAGTTCCAGTACCTGGCCCTGGTCCCAGAACTCCCACCTTCCCAAACCAGCCCTACAATGTCCCAGACCTGGACTGCTACATAAGTAATCCCTTGGCAACCACCACTGCCACCTCCTAGCAGCCTTCAGCCATCACCACCCATCATTGCCACCAGCCACTGCCACTCTTGGCACCCCTTAGCCATCACCACCCACAGCCACCACATCAGTGCTGGCCCCAACCATCCTCAGTGCTTCTCCACCTGCAGCTGCCACAGTGCCTGCCTCAGCAACCTCCAGTGCTTCCCCTGGCTCCCACCAAGCACTCATCACACATCACAACCATGCATCACCTCTGGTCCAACCTCCACACTCCACACCCTCTCTCCACTCACATCCTTTACTCCTTGACATTTCATGCTTCCTGTGTTCCCAAAGCAAAGCCCTTCCTTTGGGAGCTTCCTTTGTATTGCATGACCTACATCAGCACCCACCACCACCTTGCACAATCCCTGGGCTTCATTGCAAGCTCTGGTGCCACAACTTGTCACTAGGGCCCAAATCTGTGCTCCAGAGCCTACTTACTGTCTTCTGTATATAACTTGTAGCATAGTATCTGGTACGCTAGTCTTGATATTGCTACCTCATTTGTCTGTATTTCTGTTTGTTTTGTCTTGTGTTTTATGTCCTGGTTTCCTAGTTTCAATTCTATTTCATTTTGTATTGTTTGTACTTGTCTTGTCTTGTCTTGTCTCTCTCATCTCTACTTGTCTCATACTCCATTGAATCTATCTCTCTGCTTCTCTCTCTCCATCTCAAGCCTCTAAGTTCTTTTCTCTCTTGTTCCTGATCTTAGTCCTTTCTCATTCTCATCCATTTCTTGCCTCAACTCTTTCCTTTTCTGGCTTGGTTAGATCCCCATGCCCTTATTTCTGATCTTAGAACTTGCTAAGTCCTATCAGCTCACCTGGTCTCTTGACCTCCAGCCTCAAGACTTGCCCACTCCCCTGGTGCTCATCTTCCACTTCTCCCCCATACTCCAGCACCCATACCTCTAGCCCTAGTGTGACCAGCATTTTCTGCTCACCTGCCACTCACATCCCCTGGTCCCAGCCCCCAGTCTTACATGCTCCATGCTCATCAATAGTACCCACCAAGCACTTATACATTGCATTTGCCATGTAAGGTTTGTTAGTAGTCTGAACCCCTGTGATTAGCAGAACCTGACAAGAGTGAGTTAAAGCAAGACAACGGTGAAAAATGTATCAAGGAGACAAAGGAAGAGTTAAATTGGACAAAAGATATGAGACAAGTAAGAGACAAGTAGAAACAAGATAAGAAGAAGACAAAGTAAAACAAGACATGAGTTAAAGTAGACAAACTATAGCAAGCTGTGAACAAAATGTGGCAATATTCAGACAATCATACCAAGTGCTACTCTACAATCTATATACTGGTGTTAGGTAAGCTCTGGGCTATAGGGTTTAGCTCCAGTGATGAGTTACAGTACCAGGGCTCCAGGCATGGTCCAGGGACTGTGCAAGGCTGGCAGGTGTCAGCTGTGATTGTGTGGCACAAAGGAGGCTCTCAAAGGAAGGAGAGTGTTGCTTTCAAAGCTTCAGTGGAGGAGTTCATGAAAAAATGGCAGGATGATAAAGTGCACAGTTGATGTAGAGTGTGATGAGTGATGTGTGGGGTTTAATGCATGATGGGAGCTGGTGATGTCCAGAAGAAGCATTGGTGGAGACTAGGAGAAGTACTGGAGATTGCCAAGGCAGGTGCTGATATAGCAGTGATGGGCAGTGATGGTTGAGGGCTGATGGCCATAGTTGTAGTGGGCTGGTTGCTGCCATGCTTCAAGGCTGAGTGCAGGTCAGTTGAAGAGATGAGGTCCCAGGGCTGAGGCTTGGGAATGGAGGTAGGTTGGTGACTTGTAATACTTGCAACATGAGAATGTGACCATGTTTTAGAGCGAAGTTCAGCCAAGTGCAGTGCTAGGGTAAAACAAACTGAGGAATAGAAGAAGACTCATTGGCTGAAGTTGATTCACAAAGTAGTTCAACCGGTGTGGAGGAACAAGGTAAGGAGAATGAACAGGGTGGAGAGGCTGTCATTGTGGACACAGCTGTTGTAGATGTTGAAAAAGGCCAGAGAGCCCTTGTTGTTGATGAACTAAATAACTATGATGTCAAGGGAAGGATTATTGAAGAATGGATAAGTATCTGAGGAAATTTCAGCATTCACAAGGATGATGGGGTATGTATAGAGGCCACTCAGTGTGAGTGGAGGTAGTGTGTTTCTCATTTCAGTGTGGCTTTTGTACTGCCAAGGCCATTGAAATAGAGTCCATTCTACTTCTGTTTTTGGTACATCACTACACCCCAACCCACCTCCTATGCCACTCCCCAGGACCCCTGGGGCTTGCTCTATACCTCTGGGACTTGCTCTAGACCTCTGAAGATTTTTGGAGGTTGTTTTCTTTTCTGGAAAGCCTCAGAACTTCCTGCACTCCCTGTTCAAGCATTATCCAATATTAAGGTTAGCTTTGGTCACCTGTACAGTTGTTCCCATGCCTCCACCAACTGCTGATGCACCACTCCAAGCAGCGGAGAATCCTTAGACTTGTTCTCTTTGGATTTTTCTCTGCTAGGTGATTGGTTACTATTGTATCATTGATTATCATGCCTAATATAACTTTGGATCTCCCTCTGCTAGTTGTGTGATTGAGCTGCAACTCCCAAAGGTCACCTTTACAGCAATAATATCTTGGTCTTTTGGTCAACCTGAGCCTAAAAGGGCTTTCTGAGCCAAACTTGACTTGCAAATGTTCTGCTACCAGATATGTAGACATGGTGGAGCATTCACCTAGTCACTAATTATGAGAGGATGTAGAGAGAGCTGGCATTCTGATTTCATGCAGTTAGACTGAATATGACCAGATTTTGGCATTCTTTGCAGTGGAGCGGTTGTCAAATGTCCTTGCAGAGAACAACATTGTTACTAGTAACAAGGATGTGCTCTTGAAGAAGGTTATTGAGAGCTTTTACTGAGTTGCAGAGTATCTTAAGGAAGGCATCCTCCTTTTTCAATCATACATCCAAGATGAAGCTTCCTGGTGCAAGGCCATAAGTAGAAGATCAAGGTATGGGCCTTACTGAGGACTCATGCAGAATTGCCCAAGCATGTCTTGGCCAACTCCTGGATGAGGTTGTGTACATAGCTTTCAGAGTGCTTGGCTGAGTTTGGTGTGTTGAATACAAAGAGGTAAGTAAGCACTGCACTTTAGCCAATGAAAGTTATTAGTGTTGTTGAAGGGATACTGTATTCTGAGATTTTCATTGTTTTCAGACACTTTCCTTGTTGATCAACACTTCAATGGTGTCTTGATGCACTGTACTACTCTTTTTTATCTTTCTAAAGCCCCAGAAGCATGGCTCCTGACATAGGCAATCTCTAGAGGTTTCCCTTACAGGAGCAGTCAGAGATATCTTGTTTCTATAAAACCACATTACATCACAAATATCACCTTGAACTGTGGGAATGAAGCTTACAATAGGCAAGGATGCAATCACATGACAAGGCAGCATTGGGGTGGGGTGGGGTGATGTGTACATCATGTTCTGGGTTAGTCCTTCTTTATACTAACTCTTCCATCCAGATTGGGTTTGTGAGCACAAAGTGCTGCTTGACAGCACTTCAGCAGCCTTCGCCTTGATTCAAGAGAATATGGGCAGAATGCCATATGACTTCCCCTCTGAGTTGGACTCAGGCATGGGACAGCTGGGAATGCTGTTGGTGGGGCACTAGTCTCAAAATGCAATGTCCATGGAGTCATTGCTGGGAGTAGCAAATGATATGGAGGAGGCATTACCAAGGCATAAGGACAATCTTTAGGTTGGTTGCATAGATGGAGGTGGATCTGGCAATTGTGGGGGAGGCAAGGGTAGGGGAGGAGGGTGAGCCAGGGCTGGCAGTCTAGAGCAAAGAGGGAGTGAACTGAGTTGTTACAACCTAGTCATCTTGTCATTTCTTGTGCCTTGCTTATTGTGTACCACTACTGTTACATGGGACTCCATACCGATCTTTTTTTTGTTGTTGATTATATATTTTTTTGGACTTTTCATTGTCTACTGAGTGGTGAGAATTCCTAGAAGGGAGCATATGTAAGGAAACATGTAGGGGATCTTAGTGAGAGTTGGATTTCTGATGAATCCAGAAGTAGACATTATGCCCACTAATGCCGTCTGTCAACACTAGTCTCAGGGGTCCCAAGGCTTGGTGGAGGGCCATTGGTGGAAGTCTTAAAGCTTAGTGGAGGCACCAGCAAGGTTCTTTTGAGGTTCCCAGGTGTTGTCCATAGGTCCATAGCCTTTCCAATGAACTAGGTAGTGAGGGCAGCCATGAACAAGTTGGAAGTCAAGGATGTGGTCAACCTTGTAGTAGTATTTATCTTCAACTTTAACAGGCAGTAGTTGGCTAGGTCATTGTTCAGAGAAGGAATTTGAGGCATGTTTTTTGAGGAAGCAAACATAGAAAACTGAGTGAAGGCCCTTCAGGTCTGGGAGTAGGTTGAACTTGTAGGCATAAGTTTAGACCTTCTGGAGCATCTTGAAGGAATCAAGTTATTTGTAGTCAAGTATGATCAAGGGTTGCCTAGTCTTCAAGTTGCACTAGTTGAGCCATACAAGAGTACTGAGAGTCCAATTGGAGATGATCTTGTGATGGGTACCAGCATGTTTGGTGTAAGCCTTGTTGGCAATGTCAGTTTTGTCTTGGAGAAATTGGTGGAGTGATTAGAGGTCCTGGGCAACTTTGTGAGCAATGTGGGATGTCTTCAAGAGAGAGTGTAAGAGCAACCTCTGGAGGCTGTGGCTCAGTCGCATAGCTGGCAGAAAAAAATCCAAAGTATATTAAAAGTATGTCACAAATAGCTAGTAAGGTACTAACCTGGCAGAGGAAAATACAAAGAGAACAAGTCTAAGGAGTCACTCTGCCAGACAACAGAAAATAGTCGACAGTAGGTCACATGACTAGACACATATCACATGTCACATCACATATCACAATGTGTGACATTTCTGATGAGATGGTCACATGTTACAGTCCTGTCACAGCAATGGTCACATGATTCAAGCACATGCAGAGGTCATGCACATGCCACATGACCACAAATTATATGCCAACAATTTTGCCAGTACTATCCCCCATGGTTGATTCAGCCACTTTCAGGGTCCTCAAGTGATTCGGCCAGTCACACAGGTAATGCTTGTGTACGAGGAAGTGATCAGGATAATTTGGGCTCCGCACAAAATCCATGAGGCAAAATGAGAGCACATGACATGGACGCTTTAATGAGGAGCTCTTAATTGGAATCAACAAATGGAAACTCAGTTCTGGCTTGGGTGGCAAGGCATGATGGTTACTAAATTAGGGCAATAAGCATGAATTGCAACTACTCATGTATAATTACCCAGACAAACATTATATTCCATGATATTCTACTCATAACTATATGTATACACAATCTTACATGAAGAGAGCAAGTGGAAGCCAGTCTACATTGAGATTTTGAAAAAGTGGCCAAATCACTTGAAGACCCTGAAAGTGGCCAAATCAACCACGGGAGATAGTAGTGGCTGTGAGTCCATCCAGCCAAAGAGGAATGTCCAATAAGGAAGTAGTTTCCCATGGTCCAACCAATGAGGAACTTGACGAGTTGAGAAGAAAGGCAAAGGAAATGAGTGAAAGTGAAGCATGGCTGAGGGAAAAAGGATGTAAAAGGGAGGTCCCCTGACAGTTATTGATGAACCCAGAGATGAGGAGGAGGGAGTAGCAATTCTTCACTGTCATGGTGTTAAGAACCTGGTAGTCCTGGACCAGCCAGAGTGAGCCATCCTTCTTTTTGATGAAGAAAACTGGAGAGGCCATTGGCAACTTGGAAGGGCAGATGCAACCGGAGTCCAGGTTCTCCTGAAGAAAGGTGTCAAGCTTGTCCTGTTCTTTAGATGCTAATAGGTACACCTTACAGCTGGAGGGTTTGGAGTCTGGCATCAATTCAATGGCATGGTCCCACTGTTTGTGCTCTAGGAGCAAGTCAAAGGAGGCCTTAGGGAACACATCCTCAAAGCTGTGGAGGTACTGGGGCACCACATTCCAGAATGCCCAGGGTGGAGAGTTAGTGGCAAACACCTGGGCTAACTGCTGAGAGGTGGTTTGGCTAGCCTGAATCTTCTCAATGGGTAGCAGCAGTGGGCAAACAGGCAGGAGCCACTTACTGGGCCATGGTTACAACACCACACCAACATTGGCAGTCTCTAAGCACAACCTACCACTGCCACAAATCAATCAGGCGTGACATCAGCCTGAGCAACCTGCTGGGCCTCTGGGACTGGATAGAACACCCTGGGAGCGATAGGGGGCCAGGAAGGACACATTGGCAACACTGGCACTGACTGAGCAGGCTGCCAGGACACCATGATATTTTGCAACACTGATGATGGCTCTGCTGCAGAGGATGACAACTTTAAATGATGTGACATGAGTAAGTGTTCCAGGAGAAAAGTGACTAACTCATGGCCATGCCTCGCCTCAACCTGGCAGCAAGCCTAGCAATGCTTCAAGGATGCCTGGTGCTCCTTGTAAGCCATCCAGGCACTGGCAATGCTTTCATTTGGAAGGGGGAGGAGTTGTTGACAAGGACAATAAAGACATCAAGAAAGATTGGTTGAAAAATTAGCAAAGCTTTTTTTCCTTTTATTTGCCTGTGGAACTTCTTGATGGCCACCAGACTTTGACTTCAACACCAGAAGCAGCACAGCCAGCCATGACTTTTGCAAATCTCAGGGGTCTCAACACTGAAGGGAAGGTGATGTCATGATCCACTACTAACTTCGAGCACTTAACCCTGGCCCTGGAACTCCAACATCCCCAAACTAACTTCCATAACCGTTCCAGGCCCAGACTGCTACCCAACCAGCCATCTTGGCAGCCTCTGGCCATCACCGCCCATCACCGCCACCAGCCACTGCCACCCCTGGCACCCCTTGACCATCACTGCCCATAACTACCACATCAGTGCTGGCCCTGGCTATCCCTGCACTTCCCTCAACTGCAGCCACAACATCAGTGCCAACGTGAGCAGCCCCTAGTGCTCCTCTCAACTCAACATGCATCAACTGCCACTGCTGCCTTGCATGATTCCTGGGCTTCATCTTGAGCCCTAATGCCATGACTCATCACCAGGACCCAGACCTGAATTCCAGAGCCTACATACTGTACAGTATATAAGTTGTAGAGTAGCAACTAGTACTCTAGTCTTGATATTGCTGTACTCTTGTCTCTAGTTTTGTGTTCTGTTCTCTGTCTCTCTAGTCTCATGTGCCCTGGTTTCCATTTTTTGACTTATCTCTTTTTCATATTGTACTTGTCTCATCTCATTTCGTTTTACTCATCTCTACTCTTCTTGTACTTCCAATCTAACTCTACTTCATTCTCTCTTTCTTTGCCTCAAGTCTCTAAGTCTCCTCTCTCCTCTCTAGTCTCTTGCCTTTGTCTCGACTCACTCTATTTCCCCTTTTGTCTATCTTATCTCAACTCCTTCCTCTTCCAGCTCGCTTAGATCCCCATGCCTCCTGCCTTTGATCCTAGGACTAGCTAAGTCCCCTTGCTTGCCCCAGCTATCTAGTCACCAGCTCCAAGACTCACTCACACACCGGTGCTTGCCTTCACCTCTCTCCTTGCACCTCCAAAACTTGTGCCTACTCTGGCACTCGTCTTCCAACCCCCTTTTCCATTCTCTTTCAACCCCCTTTCCCATCCCCAGCACTTGCATTCCTGCTCTGGTGTGATCAGTAATCCCTCATTCAACCACTGCTTGCATCCTGGCCCAGCCCTGGTCTCCTACGCCTTGCACTCTCAACAGTATCGCTGCTTTTGTAGACATTGTGCATGCTACATAAGGATTCACCCAGTGAACTGAGCCCCTATGGTCAGCGGAACCTAACAAGTACATCCATTGTCTGCCTATGACTACTCTTGAAAGGCCTGCATTTTTGAACCTGTGTTCTCATTCTCCTCTAGGTTTATAATCAGTGAGTCAATTGTCTTGTTTGATCTTATGTTGATTTTGATTGGTCTATGGATACCTGATTTAAGTGATGTTAGCAGGATGGCTACAAAGTTACTTCTCACTCCTGAGTTGCATTCTCAACTGATCCATTTCTCATTGCATTTGGAGAGATCATCTCCTGTGAATGCTACCCCTGCCTCCATTTTGCACCTTTTTGTTGTGCTGCATTGGCTGCTTTTACCTGCTACAAAGGCTTTGGTAAATCTGTCATCTTCCTCAAGGGGGAGAAGGTATACTTAGTTGCATACTAGTCCAGTTGTGAAGATACAGAAGATGTCAGCTGTTAGGTTCTGCTGACCATGGGGCTCAAATCACTGGGTGATTCCTTATGTGGCAAACACAATGTCCATACACACAGCAAGTACTGTCAAGGAGCACAGGGCATGTGAGACCAGAGGTGGAACCAGGGATGCAAATGGTAGGTGAGTGGGGAATGCTGGTTACCCTGAGGCAAAGGGCATAAGTGCTGGGTTGTGAGAGAAGGGTGGAAGACAAGTGCTGAGAATGAGAGCAAGTCTCAAGGCTGGAGATCTAGAGACTGGATGTTACAATTCACCAACCACCTCTAGTACCCAACTCCAGTCCCAGGACTCCCACCTCCTCAAACCAGCCCTACAATGTTCTGGGCCCAAATCACTACACAACCAATCCTTTGGCAACTATCACCACTACCCCCTGGCAGCCTTCAACCATCACTGGCCATCACCACCACCAGCCACTGCCACCTTTGACACCTCTTAGCCATCACTGCCTGCAGCCACCACATCAGTGCCTACCCTGGATATCCCTGGTGCTTCCTCAGCTGCAGCTGCTACATCAGCACCAGCCTCAGCAACTCTTGGTACTCTCTCTGGCCTCTGTTGAGGCTTCCTCTGGCTCCCACCAAAGATGCCCATCACACATCACAACCACGCATCCGCATCACCTCTGGTCCAACTTCTGCATGCCACACCTCATCCCTGCTCGCCTCCTTGCCTCATCAATATTCCATGCCTCTTGTGCTTCCAAAGCAAGGCCCTTCCTTTAGGAGCTTCCTTTGCACTGCACAACCTACATTGACAACTGCTGCCACTTTGCACAATCCCCAAGCTTCATCACAAGCCCTGGACCTATGCTCTGGAGCCTACCTACCATGTACTATATTTAAGTTGTAGAGTAGTATCTAGTACTCTAGTCTTGATATTGCTTGCCCCTAGTTTTGTTTCATGTTCCAGTCTTGTTTCTTCTGTATCTCATGTCCTAGTTTCCATTTTTGACTCTATCTCATTTTTTGTCTTGTACTTGCCTCATATTGTCTTGTACCTCTTGTCTCTACTCATCTTGTACTTTTCTCAATCTATTCTCTGCTTTTCTCTATTTCTGCCTCAACAGCTGAGTTAGATCCCTGCACCATTATCTCTGATTCCAAGACTCACTAAGTCCCCTCCGCTTGCTCAGGCCTCTTGATCACTGGCCCTGGGACTCGCTCTTGCCCTAGCGCTCATCTTCAAACCCTCTTCCACATTGCCACACTTGCATCCTTCACCCCAGTGTGACTGGCACACTCTGCTTGCCCAATGCTCACATCACTGGTCCTGCTCATTGTCTCACATGCCCCACACTCTCAACAGTACATGCTGCGCTTATAGACATTGCCATTTGCCATGTAAGGATTTGCCCAGTGGTCTGAGCTCCCGAGGTCAGTGGAACCTGACACTGGAGTGAGTAATGGAGACTTGGTGAGTCTCAGGATCAGAGACAGAGCATGGGGATCTAGCCAAGCTGAAAAAGAAAAGAGTCAAGGCAAGAGATAGATGAGGAATGGAAAGAGATGAAGACCAGAGAACAAGAGCAAGAGAAAGAACTTAAAGACTTGAGGCAGAGAGAGAGAGAAGGAAAGAATAGATTCAGGCAGAGATACAAGACAAGTAGAGATGAGAATGATGAGATGATACAAGACAAGTAAGAGACAAAACAAAACAAAATAAAACAAAGTCAAAACTAGAAGAAACCAAAGCATGAGATAACAAAACAGAGATGGAAAGATGGGACTATGGGTGCAATATTAAGATGCATGGTTGTGATGCATGATGGGCACTCAGCAAGGGCCAAGGAAGGTCTCAGCATAAGCTGAAGGAAGCACCAGGGACTGCTAAAGGCACTGATGTGGCATCTGTGGATGGCAATAGCCAAGGTGATGCAGAAGGTGGCAGTGGCTGGTGGTGGTGGTGAGTGGTGATGGCTGAGGGCTGCCAGGAGTGGTGGTGATGGTTGCTAAGAGGGTTGGTTGTGTAGTGGTCTGGGGGTCCAGGACATTGTAGAGCTGGTTTGAAAAGGTGGAAGTCCTAGGACCAGGGCTGAATACTGGAGGTTGGTGGTGGCTCATGACATCAGCCACTGTACCTTCTAACCAGATGTGCTCTGAAGGGGACCCTCATGTGGGCCTTGTTGTCATTATTGTCAGTATTCCTGAATGTTAGCCTATTGTCTGGTTGTTTTAATCTTGGATTCAATTTATTTGGAAGTGTGTTGAGCATTCATTTAGTTCTTGTTCCACAAGAGTAGAGGTGCAGATAGTTGTATGTATTTTCCAAAGTCATACAGCTTAGGCATTCACACTTGTCAGATTTGTGGTGGTTGGGATTAGTGAGCTTGTTCAACAGTACCTCTGCCTTGCCTGTGTATTCAATCAAGTGTTTGGTTTTCAGGCATTTGGACAATCTTCCCCTGTTCAAATCTCTGAGCTTAGAATCAGCTGCAAAGTGGTACCACATGGAAATGTTTCTCATGACTTCACATGTAAAGGCTATGCCTTCTGGTCTGACATCAAACTCTCTTGCCATCTTGAATAGCTTTGTGATGTCTTGACAGATCTTGCCTTGTGAAGTATGTGTCTTAAGTGTGCTTAGCACTTTATGATCTTTTCTTCCCTTATTTTATCTGGTATTTGCATGCATTTATGGAGTTGTTTTCATAGGTTGGCTCAGGTTACATCCTGGATGAATAAGGATGCTCTTTTAGTGGAGAAAGAGTCTCTCCATGCATCTTCCATGTAAAGACTTTGTTTCAGTGAGTCAAGGGCTTCAGTTGCTTCTTGTGGGTCAGATTTAGTTGAAGACCTATCTTGTGCATCTTCCACAACAATGAAGTCTCCTACCACAATATCTACTTTGGTTCTGGAGTTCTGGGTGAAGTAGCTCATAAGTTGTATCCAAAAGGCTGTGTTTTCTACTCCATCATTGTCTGTAACATCAGGGGCATACACTTTCAAAATATTTAGGAGTTTGCATTTGTGGCAGTTCATGGAAAATAGTATTGCTCTGCCTGGTATGATTTTGGTTAGCTTTGCTTCTTGGATATTGATTAGGCTTTGGTTTAGAACCACAACAACACCTCCCCTTTTAGATGATTCAACTTTATCTGCTAAGTGTAGGAATTTCAATCTTTTACCAAAGAGGCTTTCAATATCATTTTTTTTTCTTCAGTTAGGTGTGTTTCTTGTTTCAATAGAATGCCGATTTTCTTATCTCACATAATTTGGTTCACATGGTTCCATTTGGTTTCCCTTCTTATTGAGTTGGCATTTCAATACTCCCTGATGTTTAGCAAGACAATTTTTATCAAGGCTTTGGTGTTCTTTTAGATGTTATATTTGGTGTGTTATTAATGCCGTAGTTTGGGGGTTCGTTCATTCATTCCTCACCATATTATCTTCATACCCATCTATGTGATCAAGTATATGTGGGTTTTTGGATTTGTGGTCATTGTAAGAGGGATTGAGCTCTTGAATGCTCTGTTCTTGTTTATGCTGGTTCTGAGTTGTATTGTCAATATGAAGAACTGGGTGAGACATGTTAAGTACAAGGAACATAGAAGAGTTGCTTCTTCCATGGGGTACTGAGAGCAGTGTACTTGGTACAGTAGGGGATCCACCTCCATACTTTCTCTGTTTCTAGTATTGCAGGTCAGAGTGGTAGTTTCACTAGGCCCACCAAAAGTGGAGAGGCATAAGCCATTATAATGATCCCACTAAACTATATGGACTACTCACATGACAACTCTGTACAATAGTGCACAATCAGTAGACAGCCTTCTTTAGTTCTATTCAATTTATATACAAGTATGTACTTATCTGTCTAGTGCTAAAACAACAATACATTTTCATATACAGTATCTGACATTCTGCCTTGCAAGTCACAGTCAGAGCCTTACAGCCATTGCCAGAAGAAGGAACACCAAAATTTAAATTGTTTGAAGTAGGAGTGGTTGATAAGACTTATCAAGTAGCCAACCATGCTGACTTGGGGTGAACACATTTCCCAAGTGTTCAGGGAAGATGTTGCTTTGAGGGGGCAAGTTGCTTAGTGGAGGTGACAACTGTGGCCTCTAGGCTTAAGCAGGACTGCTGCATGGCACTTTCCTCTATTTTTTCTAGACTGCTTATTTTTATGACATGGGCTATATCAAGGGACTTCTATTTGACTTCCGTTTTTGGCACCTCACTACGCCACAACCCACCTCCTATGCCACTCCCTGAGACCCCTGTAGCTCGCTCTAGACCTCTGGAGATCTCCAGAGGTTGTTTTCCTTTTCAGGAAAGCCCAGGAACTTCCTGCACTCACTGTTCAAGCATTATCTTAGGTTAAGGTTAGCTCTGGTCACCTGTACAGTTGTTCCCATGCCTCCACTACCCACTGATGCACTGCACTGAGCAGCGGAGAATCCTTAGACTTGTTCTCTTTGGATTTCCCTCTACTAGGTGATTAGTTACTATTGTATCATTGATTATCATGCATAATATAACTTTGGATTTCCCTCTGCTAGTTGTGTAATTGAGCTACAACTCTCAGAGGTCACCCTTACAGGCTGGTGACTTACATGTACTACTTATAGCCAATATATTTCAGTCATTTACCTGGATTAATTATGACATCCTATGGCAAGTACCCACATGTTGTATATAGTAGCACACTTTTGAAAAATTTTGACCTAGCTCTTCATTACTATGAGTCGCATTTTTGAGTCAAGTATTATTTTCATTTGCACAGCTTTTATTGTGAAAAGAGAGCTAGGACACTTCCTTATTAAGGCTTATGTTACTAGAACCATTAATCTCTGATGCTCCAACAGCCATAGTGTTTACTCCTGCATCTCCTCTGCTTCTATTCCTGCCTCTGTAGCTAGTATATTCTTCTTGGCTGGCTGATTTCTCATCTATATATGTGTTTGTTGTCTTCTGATCATATTGTGTTAGTTCTGGTTTGTACCCCAGCCAGCCTTTACTATTGTTTTATGCACTTAGTCTCAGTTCCACAGTTTTGTTATGTATGTCATAACCTTGTCTCATTTGACTCTATCTTCATTTTGTATAGTATAGTGTGTATCATCTTGTCTTTTCTTGTCTCTACTTGTCTTGTACTCTGTTCAATTCCATTTCTTTTCAACTTCGTTGCCTCAACTCATCTCTCCAAGTCTCCTTCCAACTTATCTCTCTCTCACCTCAATTCTGACTCTTTTACTTCCATTCTTCCATTATCTCTTGCCTGAACTCTATTTCATTTCAGTTCAGCTAATTTCCATGCTCTTCATTGCTAACTCCAGGACTCATCTATCTCTGCTACTTACCTTGACAACTTGTGCTCTTTGCCTACCACTCCCAGGACTTGCATACAGCCCTGGTGCTTATTGTCACAACCCGCTACCAACCTCAGAGACTTAGGCCCAGTCCTGGGACTCCAACCCCCTCAAACCCACCTCCACAACCATTCTGGGCCTGGACCACTACCTGACCAACCACCTCAGCAGCCCCTGGCTATCACCGCCTGTCACTGCCACCAGCCACCGCCACCCCTGGCATCCCTCTAACATCACCGCCCATGACTGCCACATCAGCGCCAGCCCTGACTATCTCCAGCGCTTCTCCAACCGCAGCTGCCACATCAGCACTGGTGCTGGCAACACCTGGTGCTCTCCCCGGCCTGTGCCAAGACCCCCATCACACATCACAATGACACATCACCATTGACCTGATCTTTGTATGCCATGCCCTGCTTCTGCTCCCCTCCTCAACTCCTCACCGCTACATGTCTCTGACTCCCAAAGCAAGACCTTCCATGCTGCACAACATGTCTCAACCTCCACCACTGTCTTGCACAATTCCCAGGTCTCACTGCAAGTCCCAGCGCTGAAACTTGTCACCAGGACCTGGGCCTGAGCCCCAGGGCTTACCTACCGTGCAGTATACAAGTTGTAGAGTAGCAAGTAGTACTCTAGTCTTCATATTACCATACTTCTTGTTTTGTTTCTTCATGTTTTGTCTCTGTCTCGTAGTCTCACATGTTCTGGTCTCTATTTTTCAACTCTGTTTCATTTTGTGTTGTACTCATCTCATATCATCTCTCTCTTGTTGTCTCTACTCGTCTCCTACTCTAATTCTATCTCTGCTTTATTCCCTTTTGCCTCCAGCCTCTAAGTTCCCCTTTCCTCTCTCGTCTCTCACCTCAAGTCTCAACTTGTTCTGTCTTCCCTTTTCCTTATCTTATCTTGACTCTTTCCCCTTTTGGCTTGGTTGATCTCTGCATCTCTCACTTCCATCCCTGCACTCACCCCAGCTCTCTATTTGCTAATCTCCAGGACTCACTCATGTACCAGTGCTCGCTTGTTCCCTTCTCTCACACCCCTGAAACTCACACCTACCCCCGGCACTCATCCTCTACCCCTCCCTGGCACTCACCCCCCTGCTCGGCAATACCAGCAAACCCTCACTTGCATCCCTGACTCCGCTTTGGTCTTCTATGCCTTGCACTCTTGCCAGTACACTGCATTGTGGACACTGTGCACACCACATAAGGTATTTACCCAGTGGACTGAGCCCCCATGGTCAGTGGAACCTGACACTTATTCTTTGCTTCCTCATGCACTCCTAGCACTTGTCCCTTGTGCATACTATACTTGAATACAACTGGTGCTCTTGCTCTTAGTCTTGTCATCCTCCTTGGCCCTATCTCTCAGTTTTCTGTGCCTTGTGCATTGAGGAACCTGCTGCAGGCAGGGCCAACTCTATCAACAACAATTAGTAAATCACACAATCTAATCATAGGCACACTCATAGCAGCAGTGCATCACTTCGACCTCTCAATAGTCTTGGTGCCACTTATACGATGCCCAGTGCTCCTCATAGATAGTCCACACATCTACTTGGTTTTTCTCAAATGGGAGTGGAGTTGGAGATGATAAGGAATTGGAAGGAGACAATATGAAATTTATAGTTGTTGAAATTCAGAAAAAGTTTTTTTTTTTTTTTTTTTTTTCCTCCTTTTATTGACTCTCACAACAAAGCTACTCACCATGATCACTGTGAATTTCAAGGGTCTTGATGCTGAAGAGGGGTGATGTCACAACTGACCCATTTACCTCCAGTTTTTAGCCCTGGTTCCAGGACTTGACCTCCTCAACTGGCCTCTGCTTAGCCTTAGGACACACACCACTCAGCTTGCTACATCCTCAGCCATCACTGTCCATGGACTTTCATTTTGGCCTATGCCAATCTCTATTTGCTCTGCTCCTCTACGCTGCAATCTGTCCTCTTGCACTGCGCTCCAGGGGCCCCAAGGCTCACTCTAGACCTTCAGAGATCTTCAGAGATTTTTGGAGGTTATTTCCCTTTTAGGCAACCTCTAAAACATCCCATACTTCTTTATAAGCATTGATCAAAGTGAGGGTTAGCTCTGGTCACCCTGTACAGTTGTTCTCATGCCTCCATTTCTGCTGGTGCACTGCACCATGCAGCAAGAATCTGTAGACTTGTTTTTTTTGGATTTTTCTCTGCCAAATGATTAGTATTGAACCATTGATTATTATTTCTAATATAACTTTGGACTCTCCTCTGCCAGGTGTGTGACTAAGCCACAACTTCCAGAGGGTGTCCTTACAACTCATGCACCACCCACCATTACTTGCATCATTCCTCTGCCCACAGTTTGCTACAGCATTTCATCTTCTCCCATGCAACTCATTGTTCTGCCATCCTTCCATGAACTCCCTCAGCTCATGCTCCCAAAGCAACACCTCCTTCCTTTGGAAGCCTCCTTTGCACCACACAATCACTGCTGGCACCTGTGCCAGCCTTGCACAATCTTCAAACCATATCTGGGGCTCTGGCACTGCAACTCATCATTGTGGCTAGAACCTGTAGCCTGGAGCTTACCTACCATCAATATATGTAGTCTTAATATTGCCCACATTTGTTTCTAGTCTTCTATGTTTATTACAGTTTGTTTCCGTCTTGTCTTGTCTCAATTGTCTCTGTCTTGTTTTGTACTTTATCTTGTATTGTCTTGTTTTCTCTTGTCTCTTAGCTCTGTTTTGTTGGAATCCATGTGATGACACCTTTGAACATCACATCACATCACAGCCACTGGCCACTGGCCACACCACCTTTATTCCTTGTACCTTTTGATATATCACTATTCTTCCTTTATCCTACATTCCCATTGTTCCAAATACTACATATACTACGTACTTGTCACGACCCGCTACCGACCCCCAGGACTTAGCCCTGGCCCCGGGACTCCAGCGCTCCCAATACCACCCCCATAGCCGCCCCGGGCCCGGACCGCTACCCGGCCAACTCCCCCAGCCATCATCGGCCATCACCGCCCGTCAACGCCACAGCCACCGCCACTCGCGGCACCTCCCGGCCATCACCGCCGTGACCGCCACATCAGCGCCGGGTCTTGGCTATCACGTCACATCAGCGCCGGCACCACCCGTCACCCCCGACCCGCGCCGAGACCCCCCATCACGCATCATGATCGCGCATCACTGC
>JAGGAQ010000369.1:0-19657 GCA_017657225.1 Termitomyces sp. T69sscA | reverse complement strand
CCCGGCACTCCTCTACGCACCTTCCCCCACCCCGCTTCGGTCTCCTACGCCTCGCGCTACCCCCGGTGCTCTGTGTTCGTGCACGGTGAATTGACGTAAGGTGGATTCGCCCAGTTGACTGAGCCCCCGAGGTCAGCGGAACCTGACACACAGACACAGCGTACTGGCAAGAGTGCGAGGCATAGGAGACCAAAGTGGGGCTGAGGTGTGAGTGCCAGGGAGAGGTGGGGGACGAGTGCTGGGGGTAGGCGCGAGTCCCAGGGGTGCAAGAGAATGGAATGAGCAAGCGCTGGTGCACAAGCAAGTCCTGGGAATTAACGAGTAAAGAGCTGGGGCAGGTGTGGGACTTAGTGAGTCCCAGGGATGGAAGCGAGAGGTGCAGAGATCAAACAAGCCAAAAGGGGAAAGAGTCAAGATAAGATAAGAGGAAGTGGTAACAGAATGAGTCAAGACTTGAGGTTGGAGACAGAAGAGACAAGGAGAACTTAGAGCTTGAAAGCAAGAGAAAGAGTAAAGCAGAGATGGAATTAGAGTAGGAGACGAGTAGAGACAATGAATAGGAGGAGATATGAGATGAGTACAATATAAAATGAAACAGAGTCAAAAAACAGAGACTGGGATGCACAAGACTACAAGACAGAGACGAGACACAAATGTTAGGGAACTAGTCTCCAGACCATGTCCAACTCTACCCTGAGCTTAGTCCAAGGATGTGCCCACTCTTTGCACATCTGAATGACTGCTCGACCGACCCTATCCCCTTCCGTCTTCTACTAGTCAGCCTTGATGAGTCATATGCATGGACCTGTCATGACCCGCTACCGACCCCTGGGACTCAGCCCCAGCCCCAGGACTCCAGCACTCCCAGAACCACTCCCACAACTGCCCTGGGCCCGGACCACTACCTGGCCAACTCCCCCAGCCATCACTAGCCATCACCGCCCGTCAATGCCACAGCCACCGCCACTCGCGGCACCTCCTGGCCATCACCGCTGTGACCGCCACATCAGCGCCGGGTCTCAGCTATTATGCCACATCAGTGCCGGCACCACCCGTCACCCCCAGCCTGCGCCGAGACCCCCCATCACGCATCATGATCGTGCATCACTGCCGCCGACCTCCGCACGTCACGCCCTGCTCCCGCTCCCTCCTCACAGCACCACCGCCACGTGTCTCTGCACTCCCAGTACGAGACCTCCGCGCCGCACGACATGTCTTAGCCTTGCCCCGTCCCGCGCGGCCCCCGGGTCTCATCCCAAGCCCTGGCGCCGCGACCCGCTGCTGGAACCCGGGCCTGACCCCCGGGCCATACGTACTATGTAGTATATAAGGCGCAGAGTAGTAAGTAGGTACTCTAGTCTTGATATTACTGTAACCCCATCTTGTCTGTTGTGTTTTGTCTCTGTTTCATCTCTCACGTGCCCTGGTTTCATTACTTTACTTGCTTCTTTTCTCGTACTCGTCTCGTTTCAACTCTCTATCTCGTCTCTACTTGTCTCATACTTCTAATCCATTCTTGTTGTTCCCTTCTCTTTTCCACTCTAAGTTCTCTTGACTCTTCGCTCCCAGCTCTCTTCTCTTCAACTTAATCGTTTCCCTTCCCCGCTATCTTATCTCAACTCTTTCCCCTTTTGGCTATTCAACTTCCCCGGCTCTGTTTCCATCCCCGAGACTCGCTAAGTCCCCATGTCTGCTTTTCTCTTGATCCCCGGGACTCACTCGCTCACCAGTGCTCGCTCGTCTCACTCTCTTGCACCCCCGGGACTTGCGCCAACCCCTGGCACTCGTCCTTCCCCCTCCCCAGCACTCGTCTCACCCACCGGCGCCCCCGGCACTCTTCCACACACCCTCCCCCGCCCCGCTTTGGTCTCCTACGCCTTGCGCTCATCCCGGTGCTCTGTGTTTGTACATGGTGAATAGCCATAAGGTGGATTCGCCCAGTAGACTGAGCCCCCAAGGTCAGCGGAACCTGACAGGACCTTACTCAGCATTGATTATTGTTAGTCATACTCCATTACATACCAGGGCCCAATTAGTTAAACAGTATTAGTAACCACACAGCCACCGATGTAGTATATATAGGCAGCCTGTGGATAGAATATCCCCAGGCTGAACAATAGCAGTGTTCTTCTGGCCTACACATTGAACCAACCGTAAGCTCTCTAGTGACATCCGACCACTTGGCTAAGCCTTGCCGGTCCCTTGTCTGACTCTTGCCTGCCTCTGTGCCCACTTGACTCCCAATTGTCACTGGTGCCCGCTAGCTCTGTGGAAGGAGTTCCACAGACGTCAGCGCTCCCCTTACAACAAAGAAACAGGACAAGAGGTATGGCAATATCAAGACTAGAGTACTACTGACTACTGTGCGGTAAGTAAGCCCTGGGGCTCAGGCCTGAGTCCTGGTGGCGAGTTGTGGCATTGGGGCTCAGGGTGAGACTTGGGAATCATGCAAAGCAGCAATGGAGGTTGAGACATGTCAGCACATGGTGTGTGGAGGTCAGGTCAGCAGTGATGCATGATCATGATGCGTGATGGGGGTCTTGGCATGGGCCAGGGGAGTGCTGGGTGTTGCTGATGTGGTGGTTGTGGTTAGGGGAGTGTTGAGGATAGCCAGGGCCAGCACTGATGTGGCGGTCATCGGCAGTGTGATAGCCAGGGCTGGCGCTGATGTGGCAGTCATAGCGGTGATGGCCGGGGGGATGCCAGTGGTGGTGGTGGCTAGTGGTGGTGACAGGCGGTGATGGCCAGAGGTTGCCAAGGTGGTTTGCTGGGTAGTGCTCTAGGCCTGGAACGGTTGTGGGGGCAGTTTTGAGGAAGTTGGAGTCCCAGGGCCAGTGTCACGACCCGCTACCGACCTCTGGGACTCAGCCCCGGCCCCGGGACTCCAACCCTCCCAAAACCACCTCCACAACCGCCTTGGGTCTGGACCGCTACCCGGCCAACTCCCCCGGCCATCACCGGCCATCACCGCCCGTCAACGCCACCAGCCACTGCCACCTGTGGCATCCCTGGCCATCACCGCCCATTGCTGCCCATCACCACCACAGCCACCACTACTCGTGGCACCCCCTGGCCATCACCGCTGTGACCGCCACATCAGCGCCGGGTCTTGGCTATCACATCACATCAGTGCCAGCACCACCCGCCATCCTCGGCCCGTGCCAAGACCCCCATCACGCATCATGATCGCGCATCACTGCCGCCAACCTCCGCATGCCACGCCCCGCTCCCTCCTCACTGCACCACCACCATGTGTCTCTGCGCTTCCAGTATGAGACCTCCGCGCCGCGTGACATGTCTTAACTATGCCCTGTCCTGCGTGGCCCCCAGGTCTCATCCCAAGCCCCAGCACCGCGACCCGCTGCTGGAACCTGGGCCTGATCCCTGGGCCATACGTACTACATAGTATATAAGGTGCAGAGTAGTAAGTAGGTACTCTAGTCTTGATATTGCTGTAACCCATCTTGTTTGTTGTGTTTTCGTCTCTGTTTTGTTTCTCGCACATCCCGGTCTTGATACTCTTACTTGCTTCTTTTTCTCGTTGTACTCGTCTCGTTTCATCTCTCTGTCTCGTTTCCACTCGTCTCATACTTCCAATCTATTCTTGTTATTCTCTTCTCTCTCTTCCACTCTAAGTTCTCTTGACTCTCTGTTCCTGGCTCCTCTCTTCGACTTAATCATTTCCATCTCCCGTGATCTTATCTCGACTCTTTCCCCTTTTGGTTATCCAACTTCCCCAGTTCTGTTTCCATCCCCGGGACTTGCTAAGTCCCTGCTGTCAGGTTCCGCTGACCATGGGGGCTCAGTCTACTGGGCGAATCCACCTTACGGCTATTCACCGTGTACAAACACAGAGCACCGGGAGGAGCACGAGGCGTAGGAGACCGAAGTGGGGCAGGGGTTGGTGCGTGGAAGGGTGCTGGTAGCGCCGGTGGGTAAGACGAGTGCCGGGGAAGGTGGGGGACGAGTGCCGGGGATTGGCGCGAGTCCCAGGGGTGCAAGAGAACAAGACGAGTGAGCGCCGGTGAGCGAGCGAGTCCCAGGGATCAAGAGAAAATCAGACGTGGGGACTTAGCGAGTCCCGGGGATGGAAACAGAGCTGGGGAAGTCAGATAGCCAAAAGGGGAAAGAGTCGGGATAAGATAGCGGGAGATGGAAACAATCAAGTCGGAGAGAAGAGAGCCAGGAGCAAAGAGTCAAGAGAACTTAGAGTGGAAAAGAGAAGGGAACAACGAGAATGGATTAGAAGTATGAGACGAGTAGAGACGAGATAGAGAGTCAAAACAAGACGAGTACGAGAAAAGAAGCAAGTAAAGTAATGAAACCGGGGCATGCGAGAGATGAAACAGAGACGAGAACACAACAGACAAGATGGGGTTACGGTAATATCAAGACTAGAGTACCTACTTACTACTCTGTGCCTTATATACTACGTAGTACGTATGGCACGGGGGTCAGGCCTGGGTTCCAGCAGCGGGTCGCGGCGCCGGGGCTTGGGATGAGACCTGGGGGCCGCATGGGATGGGGCGAGGCTAAGACATGTCGCGCAGCGCGGAGGTCTCGTACTGGAAGCGCAGAGACACGCGGTGGTGGTGCTGTGAGGAGAGAGCGGGAGCAGGGCATGGCATGCGGAGGTCGGTGGCAGTGATGTGCAATCATGATGTGTGATGGGGGGTCTTGGCGCGGGTCGGGGGTGACGGGTGGTGCCGGCACTGATTGATGTAATAGCCGAGACCTGGCGCTGATGTGGTGGTCATGGCGGTGATGGCCGGGGGGTGCCGTGAGTGGCGGTGGCTGTGGCGTTGACGGGCGGTGATGGCCGGTGATGGCCAGGGGAGTTGGCCGGGTAGCGGTCTGGGCCCGGGGCGGTTGTGGGGGTGGTTTTGGGAGTGCTGGAGTCCCAGGGCCGGGGCTGAGTCCCGGGGGTTGGTAGCGGGTCGTGACACCTGCGTCTGATTATTTCTTGATCCCTGGGACTTGCTCGCTCACTGGCGCTCGCTCGTCTCATTCTCCTGCACTCCCAGGACTCGTGCCAACCCCCGGCACTCATCCTTCACCCTTCCTGGCACTTGTTTCATTTACTGGCGCTACCGGCACTCTTCCACGCACCACCTCCTGCCCCGTTTCGGTCTCCTACGCCTTGCGCTCCTCCCGGTGCTCTGTGTTTGTGTACACAGTGATTAGCCGTAAGGTGTTTGCCCAGTAGACTGAGCCCCTGTGGTCAGTGGAACCTGACAGCCAGGCCTAAGTCCTGGGGGTCAGTGGCAGGTCATGACAGCAATACTTTGAAAGTGATATGCATAAAGACGTGCATGATGTCCATGATTATGTCCAAGCAGACAAGAGAATTGACCCCGATGGTGAGGATTTACCCTTGCATTGGTTTTACCCTTGCATTGGTTCCAGGAAATAGTGGAACACCACATTGAAATTCAAGCAATGCAGGCTCATGAAGTGCGCTGTAGCAAACAACTGAAGGAGCAGGTGGAAGCTTGAGATCTGGAAGCTCGTAGCCTTGTAGAGGCAGAGCTGCCTGATGAGTGGCCTCCAATGCAGACATTGTCCAAGGAGGACAACTTGACCATTGAGCCAGCGCTAGCTACAGGGAATCAAATGCTGGGAGGTGGTGATCCAAGCGATGCACTGCTGCATGCCTGCATTAGGCATGGATATGCGCAGGATAGCCTGTTTGTTGAGATACTCAACAAACTGTGGGAGCATCCACACTTTGTTATTGAGCAGGGCCTTGTTTATATGATGAGCCCTACGGGCTTAAAGGTACTATGTGTACCACATAAGAGGTCATTAATCATGACAATACTGGAACAAGCCCATACAATTGTTGGGCACTTTGGGTATCGGAAGATGCTCAACTACGTGCATCAATTCTATTGGTGGCCACAAATGGCCAAAGAAACAAGTAATTCTGTGCGACATGCCAAATATGTCAATGGTCAAAGACCTTGAACCAGAAACCAGCAGGGAAGCTGCATTCGCTTCCTGTCCCAGTGAAACCTTGGGACTCTATTGGCATGGACTTTGTGGGACCTTTCCCAGAATCACACAGGTTCAACTACCTTTGGGTAGTCATATGTCGTATGACCAGTATGGTCCATCTAATACCAGTAAACACAATGATGAAAGTGCCGGAGCTATCCTGGATCTATCTCAAGGAGATAGTATGCCTACATGGCCTACCGAGCTCAATTGTTAGTGATCAAGATTCTAAGTTTACTTCCAGGTGGTGGAAGGAGCTGCATAAGCTGCTCAGGGCAAAGTTGCTCATGTCAACATCATTTCATCTGCAAACGAATGGGCAGACAGAACACACAAACAGAAATGTTGCGCCTACAGTGCTGTGGGCATGGTGCATCATGCCCAAGTTCCATGTGTTGCTGCTGCAACCGTACCTGGCAAATAATGACATGCTGTTTCCAAACCGCATGATGCTGGAACTGTATGACTTTGGCGTAGCTGATGGTCAGGAATGGTTTGTGGATGACATTATAGGTCATATTTGGATGCAATTGGGGCACCTCAAATTTAAGGTGAGATGGAGTTTGGAGAATACCATGTGGGAACCCTTGGAGAATTGTAAATCACTCACAGTGATGGATTGATATCTAGAATTACAAGGCGTTGATGACACCTGGAATTGTACCAAGTGGTGTTGGGGTAGGCAGTCACAAGGCAAGTAGCATTGGGCTTGCTAGTGGAGGTGAGCCAAGCAGGGTCCCAGAAGACAGGTTAGCAGAGGACAGCAGTAAGGGTATGGTAAGGAGATGCTTAGCATAGTTGCCAAGCATACAATGCCTGCCGTAGTTGCAAGGCGTGTAGATAACAAGGACACTGGCATACTCCCAGTGGTGAGACAAGGACACTGTACAATAGTGCTCTTGGCATAGAGTAAGCTTAAGAGATGCTTAATTGAGCTCTCAAGCCCAAGTGTAAGAGGTAAAGAATGAAGGTTCCTTCCTATTTGCAGACTATAGGTACAGTATATATAGTAAAATGTAAGCAAAGTCACTGTTGGTGACTTTTGGGTCACCAACGTGGAGAACTAGTAAGTAAATAATAAGCAACAATCTTTTATATAAGAAAGTGTCCATCAGACCTTAGCAACACCTAGCGGCACCAGTCAGGCTGTCTGTCATGTTAAAAAATGCCAAAAAGTAGGTATGAAATCATCAAAATGTCAACGTTGTGGAATGATGGTGGTTACCAGGGTGGGGCGGCAAAGCCAGCAAAACCTCAGAGTTTAGAAAATAAGGTAAAACAAGGTGCAAAATAATTATGAAAAATCTGAGGTTTGAACCTCAGCTTTTTGAGGGGATGCCAGGTAATCCATAGGGCGCGCTAACCACTAATCCATATGGCTGTGCCAGTGAAATCATCAGTATGCCTTTTGATACAACCTGGGTCTTATCAGCGTTAAACGCCCTTGTCAGCTCACACAACGTGCATAGGAGAGGCAAGGCCATGAAGTGGCCCAGCCTGAATAGTGGCCATATGTGGCGGCCAGGTGATGATGGCAACAGCTGATGCCATGTGCCATGTGGCTGAAACTTTGTTGTTGTTTGTCCATAGAGCGGACTTTGGAGATTTTTTGCTGCCCATGTACCTTGTCCCTGACACATAGCATATGTGTGGACTTAGCAAAAAATGGCCTCTCAAGGCCCATACAAGCCTGGACAGAGCTTGCAGAGCTCTGGAAGGGGGGGGGGGAGGGAGACCTGTACAGGGTCAAACCATGCATGCAACTACAATAAGTACACATGCATTTTCTCAAAATGCAGTGGTGGCCTACTTAGGCTGCAACGAGCCACTCCTATATGAGATGACCCTTCATTTCTAGATGGAGGTGGGTAAAGAAGAAGGGTACTATGAGCACCAATTTGTGGATGTGTGCCATGAGCGCTACTACCAACCAGTACTGAGCCTTTGGCAGGCACTGGCAACAACATATGCACGTGCTGTGGCACCGGCTGTAATGAGAAAGGTTGTGCCCCAAGCACAATATGAGATGGGCACCAAAGTGCTACTTCAGTGCCTGAAAGCAGCAGAGCAACCAGTGCCCTCTACAGCGTCATTTTTGCAAGACAACCTTGCAGTCATAGTGATGGAAGGGTTGCTCAATCAAATCAAACTGATGAGAAGGCAGCACATTTTGGTGTTGGAACAGATTGACCGCACCACCAAGCACAAACTATCATCTCCTGAGAAGATGGTCGGTAAACCCAAGCGAGCCCAGCAGCAGCTACTGCAACCAGCAGACGTGGCAAGGGCAGGAGTACCCACCACAAGTAGAGTGGTGCCACAGTTAGTCCCACTCATGGACAGGCCTGCAAGGCCTACAGCTGCCTTCACGGGTCCAGTGTTGCCGGTGGGAATGTCTGTGCAGCCTACAGCTGCCCTTATTGGGCAACCCACATCAGCGAGTATGCCTGTGCAGCCTGTTGCTGCCTTCTCAGGGCAGTCTGCAGCTGTCACCTTGGTTCCTGTGGCCTTGACGGCACCAAAAGCGCTGGGGGTGCAAAAGGTGATGGACAAGGAGATGGGTGTGGTGGAAGCAGGGGGTGCAGTGCTCCACCAAAAGGAACAACAGGCCAGCCTAGGTGTGGGCCTTCAGTGGCAAGTCAGGCCCTGGAGGTACCAGAGCCCTCCAAGACTCATCAGAGGCAAAAGCCACCCCTTGCTGCGTCACAGCTGGAAATTGTGGACTTCCCAGCAATTATTCTACAACAGGCAGAGCTTGCCCAAATGTTATTCATGAAGGCCATAGTATTCCCAGCTCCATCAGAGCAAGTAGCAGTGGTAGTTGTGCCCACTAACCCATGCACACCAGTGCAGTATGACAGGATTGTGGCCACTGCAGCAGCCAAAAAAGGCAGGCATCACAAGGCACCCCCGATCAAGGATAGTGACTACAGGGAGTTGCAGTCTGAAGAGGAGGAGGAGGAAGAAGAGGGCAAAATGCCTGCACAGTGCTTTCAGCGCGTTCAACAAAACAAAAAGATTGTCAAGAAAAAGGCAAACAAGGCTAAGGCAGCAGCCACTCTAGGGCACCAAGTGCAGAACAACTTCTTCAGCTGCATCCCTGACAGGTTGGGGGTTAGAGTGTGGGAGCTGCTTGATGTTGAGCGGCTCAACTCGTGCTTCTGAGGGGCTATTAGCCCCTGTTGTTATTACTCCTACTGGACAAATTTTGAGTTTAGTAGTGGCCAGCAGGCCAAGATCCCTGGCACAATGGTGTACAAGTTTGCATGTCATAGATTCCCCAGCATGCCGTTCGAGTTGGAACAGCTTCATAAGTATTATGCAAATCCCCACATACTGCGTTACAACCATGTTGTTGCATACATGTTGCTCACCAAACTCTAGGAGTTCACAAGGAAGTGCAACATGTCCTTGCAGGACCACACAATGAAATTGTTGTGCAACGATCCCAGGTACCAGGAGATGGTCAACCCAATGCAAGGGCTGGAGGATCTTCTGTTGGTGGAGCGTTGTCAGATTCCATCATGCTTTCTGCACGTGAAGAAGGATGGGACTTCTGCTCTGCACATAATGCACACACCTGACTCAAACACGCCGTTTGATCTCAAACAACTAGCATGATATGCACTCATCTTTGGCAGACCAGGAATGGAGAATACCTGGCAAGGCATTGCAGTTGACTATGCCTACCGCATGCACTGGCATACCCTATTTGGGTTTGCACTCTGCCAGGCTCTTTGTGCCAATAGCACAAGAAAGACCATGTTGGTCCAGCAGCTAGCGCTCGTCATGGCGCAGCCAGGACTATATTGCAAGGTGGTCGATGCCTTTAACAAAGTGTACAAAAAGCCATGCAAGGGCCAAAGTGGGCCCAACTCAGCATTTTCCAGGTTCATGTACCGGATGACCAGGTATGGAACTTCTCCAATGATGACACGCTTTGCATCTTGCTATACAACTGGATTCCGGTTGAGTGGGTCAACCACGCTTACACCTATGGCATGGTCTACCTGGAACAACAGTCCCACCACCCCATGATGTCCTTGGACATCTTTTGAGAGGTCAACAATGAGTGGCTGGAGCACCTCAAGGTTTATGGGACTCTCACTGCTATCCCTCAATGGGACAGGTGGTGTGAAATGAGCAAGGAAGACTACTATTGCCTCCTCTTTAAGTGCACTAAAGAGAGCATGGCAGGGATGTTTCCTGAGGCTACAGGCCTCTATTATTATATTGAGATGGACCCAAATGTGGGTCAGCTGTGGAAATGGACACTGGCACACGGTACAATGCCTTCTATTGGGGCTGCGACTAACAACGCACTAACTGATTGTGAAATGGTAGACATGACTGCTGCAGGGGGTCCCACGACCCCACCAAGGAATGAATCCAAGCTCCTCCCCCCTGCAATTAATGTTGCAACTGAGGAGGAAGCAACAACAATGGCCATGGGCAGATCTGCACCAAGCACATAGAGTTGAGCTAAATAAGCCCTGGTTTGTTTATATAGTATAGGTAATGTCAAGTTATGCACTCGCAATGTGTTACTGACACTTGTTGTGCTGTGCAGCACATAGATAACATAGCATACCCAACATGTACCATATGTAATATACAGCGTCATACGACGCTACTTGATCAACACCATCAAGCACTACGGGTGCCTGTAAGCACAAAATGTGTAGCCCAATCAATAGTACCCAGTTGGGTGCAGCTCCTATTGAGTGTAGACCGTACCATGGTCTAAAGAGGGGGTGTGTAACTGGCAAGGTTACTTGTACCAGATAAATTGCGCTTACAGCTCATATTGTACTCTATTTGGACAACCAACGCGCACCTTTGATGCACGTCTGTAGATTATGTAAGGCAACATCTTGTATTCATAATGTACCTAGTCAAATCTGATATTTGGTCTGATTCAGTTACTGTGTGAAGTACGCAAGATTGTTCTAGCTGTAGCCACCGGCTACACTGCTGGTCACTATCTTCTTTGACAGGTAATTAGTTACAGTTGGAATTATGGTGGGAATTGGCTGACACTTGTAGTGGTTAAGCTATTGAATGAACAACCTCATAAAGAGTTTGGCCCATTATATGCATTATTTATACTTAAAGTAGAGTAATCTATCCTAATTCCATGAGCATAGTCATGAAGTAAGTGGTCATAAGAATGGTCATGGTCTCTGGCATTATTACCTGGATTGGTGACTGTTATAATTTCAAAGATTAATATTGATGCTTATGAAGAGAATTTGTCTATTTCATTGTGCAGAAGGCAGTTTCCAGTTTGAGTAACTTTTGCTATAAATATAAACAAGTCTTAAAGACAATCAGTTGAACACATTGTATTGAACCTAATCATCTGTATACTCATATTGGACACTATATAGTCCTCTTCAGATCCACATCATGAATTAGAGTCAAAGTGATTTTGTTGTCAAACAATAAAAATAGGATAACTGCCAATATTGTCTACTACAACATTTTAAATGATTTACAATTTGTAGCCATTGTCTATAGATAGAACGATTTTGCATAGATCACACAGCAGCTGAATCAGACCAAATTATTGGATTAGACTAGATACATTGTGAATATAAAGATGTTGATCTTATATAATCTACTAACACACATCACAAACATGTGTTTACTACTAATTAAGGTAACTAGGTGCATCACAGACATGTCAAATACACAGAATAGGCTCAGATTCTGTGATTGGGAGGGGGGGGGATGAGGGACCACCTGTAGCAATAATGTCTATCATAATGCAATCAGTTAGTTGCAGCTCCAATAACTGGCATTGTACCATGCACCAGTACTGTGTGCTGGTGTTCTCTTCCACAACTGACCCACATTTAAATTCATGCCAATGTAGTAATAGAGGTCAGTGACATTTGGAAGAATGTTAGATGTGCTTTTCTCTACACACTTGAACAGGAGGCAATAATGGCCCTCAGAGATCTCGTGCCATCCATCCCATTGCAAGATAGCAGGAGGCATTTCATAGATCTCTAGGCACCCAACAAAATTGTTGGATGGTGGAACTGCTGTTCAAGGTAGACCATGCCATACGTATATGCATGGTCCACTCAATCCAGCAGAATTCAATTGTGCAATAAGACATGTGATACATCATCATTGGAGAAATTTTATACCTGGTCATCCAGTACATGAACCTGGTGAATAGTGATCTGAGCCTGTTGAGACACAAATGGTCAATCTGGAAAGACCTGATTGTATGCAGCTATAGCTTCCCAGTACAGTCCTGGTTGCACCGTTACTAGTGCAAGTCATTAAACAATCATAGTTTTTTAGTGCTGTTAGTGCACAGTGCTTGACATAATGCAAACCCAAAAAGAATTTGCCAGTGCATGAGATATGCATATTTAATTGCAATACCATGCCATGTGTTCTCAAGCCCTGGTCAACCATAGATAAGTGCATATTGCACTAGTTAAGGTCAAAGGGCATGTTAGGATTGGGTGTGCGCATTATGTGGCTTTCCATTGTCCTTTGTGTGTAAGAGGTGTGCTAGTACATGGTGTATCCTGTAGTATTCATAGAGCTGTTTTAGCTTGTACAGAGTGACAGAGAATTCCTGGGAGGCAAACTTGTACACTATAGTGCGGGGGATGTTGGCTGCTTGATTAGAACTGAACTCAAATGCAGCTATGCAATTTGTGTCAGGCTCAACAAAGATTATATTTGTGTGGTACAAATAGTAATGACGCCTATCAAGTGTTCATCTGCTTGACATTGAGTGAACTCTACACTTTGGCTACCAAGCCATTGGGAATACACCTTAAAAAATCATTCTGAGCCCTATATGCTAGGGCCTCAGCCTGCTTTGCTTTGTTTGCCTTTTTCTTGGTGAGCTTCTTAATTTGCTGAAAGTGCTGAAAGCACTGTGCAGGTGTTTCACTCTCTTTTTCCTCTTCCTTTTGCTTGGAATGCAACTCCCTGTAGTTGCTATCATCATCTAGTGTGGGCACCACACTCTGCTTGCCTTTACCAGCTGTGGTTGCAGCCACCAACTCATTGTACTGTGCAGGCATGCAAGCTGTGCAAGGTCTTCCTGCTTCAGCATGTTGGCTGAGAAATCCACAACTTCCATTTTTGACATATCAAGGAGTGGTTTCTGCCCCTGCAATTGCTTTGAAGGCCTTGCCACTTCTGGAGTGTGATTGGACAGTGCAAGTCTTCAACTGACAGAGGCTGACACCTTGACAACTGATGTAGTTATCGATGCACTGGGTGCCATTGTTGACCTGCTCTCAATTGTGGCATCTCCTCATCCTGCTGCTTGAGCGACAGATTGGAGAAGGGATTCCCAGATACCACTGGCATTGTCACTGATAGCGGTGCAAGTAATGCAGCTGTAGGCTATGGAGGCTTCAACATGAGCAACCACTGCAAGTTTTAGCCTAGCTGCACTGGATGCTACTGCCTTTGCAGCATTGGCCCACAATGGTTGCAGTTTGGCTCTCCTGGACTCCACACTCATTCTCTTGTATGATGGCACTTTGTGCTTTGCAGCGTGGTCAAGTTGCTGCCATGCTGTAACATGCTGCTTTCTTATCAGTTTAATCTGGTTGAGCAATCTTTCTATCACCATAATTGCAAGGTCATCTTGCAAAAATATCACCAAAGTGGGAATTTGTTGTGTCACAACCTGCTACTGACCTCCAGTATGCAGCCCTGGCCCTGGGACTTCCACCTCCCCAAACCAGCCTCTATGAAGTCCTGGGCCCGAATTGCTACCTGACTGACCACTCCAACAGCCCTTAGCCATCACTGCTTGTCTCCAACATCAGCCACTGCCATCCTCAGCACCCCTCAACCATCACTGCCTGCAGCTACCACATCAGTGCTAGCCTCAGATATCTCCAGTGCTTCTCCCAGCTGCAGCTGCCACATCAGCACCTGCCTTGGCAAACTCCAGCACTTCCCCTGGTCTGTGCCAAGGCCCCCCCCCCAGCTTCCACCAAGACACCCATCACGTATCATAACCATGCATCATCTCTGGTCCAATCTCCACATGCCACACTCCATCTCCACTTGCCTCCTCGCCTTGTTGTCATTCCATGCCTCTATGCTCTCATAGCAAGGCCTTCCTTTAAGAGCTTCCTTTGCGCTGCATGACATGCATCAACTGCCACCATCTTGCATGGTCCCTGAGCTTCATCTCAAGCCCCATGTCAGACTCCACTGACCATGGGGACTCAGTCCACTGGGCAAATCCTTATGTGGTGTGCATGATGTCCACAAACACAGCAGTAATGTTGAGAGCATGGGGTGTGTGAGACCAAGGCAGGGCCAGGGACACAAGTGGTGATGACACCTGAAATTGTACCAAGTGGTGTTGGGGTAGGCAATCACAAGGCAAATAGCATTAGGCTTGCTAGTTGAGGTGAGCTGGACAGGGTTCTAGAAGACAAGTTAGCAGAGGACAGTGGTAAAGTAGCGGTAAGGTGGTGCTTAGCATAGTTGCCAAGCGCTAGAAGCCTGCCATAGGTGCAAGGCATGTAGAGGGCTAGGATACTGGCATACTTTCAGTGGCAAGACAAAGCGCTATGCAATGGTGCTCTGGCATAGAGTGAGCTTAAGATAGACAAAATTGAGCTCTGAAGCCCAAGCATAAGAGATAGAGAGTGAAGGTAACTTGTTATTGGCAGTACCTAAGTACAGTATATATAATAAGTCATAAGTGAAGTTGCTGTTAGTGACTAAGGGTCACCAAAGCAGCAAACTTGGTAAGTAAATAATAGCCAACAATCTTTAACCAGACCTTGACGATGCTTAGCGGCACCAATCAAGCTGTCTGTTGTGTCAAGATGTCAAAAAGCAGGTATGAAATCACTCAAATGTCAGTCTTGTAAAATGATGGTGGTCACCAGGGTGCAGTGGCAAGGTCGGTGAAACCTTGGGATCAAGAAAGTAAGGTAACTCAGTCCAAAAAGATAATAATGCAATATAAGAAGTGCTTGTCCAGAGATTTGAGCCCTGGCCCTTTGGAAGGGCACCAGGTAGACTATAGGGCGTGCTGATGACGCCCATAATTGGACCAAGTGGTGTCGGGGTAGGCAGTTACAAAGTAAATAGCATTGGGCTTGCAAACCAGGCAGGGTCCCAGAAGACAAGTTAGCAAAGAACAGCGGTAAGTGAGTGTTAAGGTGAGGCTTAGCATAGGTGCCAAGTGCTAGATGCCTGCTGTAACTGCGAGGCACGTAGAGAACTAGGACACTGGCAAACTTCCAGTGGCAAGACAAAGCATCATATGATAGCACTCTGGCATAGAGCAATACTTTAAAAGGGGCAAAATTGAGCTCTGAAGCCCCAAGCGTAAGAGGTAGAGAGTGAAAGTAACTTGTTATTTGCAGAGTATAAGTATAGTACATATAGTGAATTGTAAGCAAAGTTGCCATTGGCAACCCTTGGGTTGCCAAAGCGGTGAACTGAGTAAGTAAATAATAGCCAACAATCTTTTATATAGAAAAGTGTCCATCAGACCTTAGCAATGCCTAGCAGCACTAGTCAAGCTGTCTGTTGTGTCAAAATGCCAAAAGGTAGGTATAAAATCACCAAAATGTCAGTGTTGTGAAATAATGGTGGTTACCAGGGTGCAGTGGCAAGGCCGGTGAAGCCTTGGGTTCAAGAAAGTAAGGTAAAATAAATTGTAAAATAATAATGAAAAATATGCTAAGTGTTTGTCTCGGGATTCAAACCCTTAGCCTTTTGGGAGGATGCCAGGTAAACCAGAGGTTACACTAACCACTAGTCCACATGGCTGTGCCAGTCAAAACATCAGTACGCCTTTTGATACAACCTGGGTCTTATCAGTGTTAACCACTAGTCCACAAGCCTGTGCCAGAAAATATATCAGTACACCTTTTAACACAATCTGGATATTATCAGCGGCGGTCAAGCAAGTGATCACTGGTCACACTGGTGTGAGAGTGCAAGTGCTAGGGATGAGGAGGGAGGTTGGAAGATGAGTGCCAGGGTGAGTGTGAGTTTTGAAAATGCAAGGCTAGGGAGGAAGACAAGCGCCAGTGTGCAAGCAAGTCTTGGGGCTATTGAACAGATAGCCAGGGCAAGCGAGGGGACTTAGCAAGTCCCGGAATAGAAGTTAGAGGGCATGGAGATCTAAGCAAGCCAAAAGGAGAAAGAGTTGAGATGAGAGATGGAAGGGGAAATGAAACAAGTTGGGGCTAAGATGAGAGAAAAGAGAATAGACTTAGAAACTTGAGGCAAAGAGAGAGAGAGAGAGAAAGCAAAGTTAGATTGAGAGTACGAGAGGAGTAGAAACAAGAGAAGCAAGACAATACAAGACAAGTACAAGACAAAAATGTTGAAAAATGGAAACCAGAACATGCAAGACTAAGAAACAGAGAATGAAATACAAAACTAGAGACAAAGTATGGCAATATCAAGACTAGAGTACTAGGTGCTACTCTACGACTTGAATACTAGAGGGTATGTAGGCCCCAGGGCACAGGTCCAGGCCCTGGTAACGAGTCACAGTGCTGGGGCTTGAGATGAAGCTCAAGAATTGTGTAAGGTGGCGGTGGTGGTTGGTGCATGTTGTGCAGTGCAAAAAAAGCTCCTCAAAGAAAGGTCTTGCTTTGGAAGTGTGTAGACATGGAATGGCGGTGAGGTGAGGAGGCAAGCAGAAGTGGGGTGTGGCATGCAGAGGTTGGACCAGGGGTAATGCATGGTTGTGATGCGTGATGGGAGTCTTGGTAGTAGCTGGGAGAAACACTGGGGATTGCCAGGGCTGGTGCTGATGTGGCAGCTGCAAGTAGTGATGGCTGAGGGATGCCGGGGATGGTGGTGGCTGGTGGCAGTGATGGGCAGTGATTGCTGGGGGCTGCTGAGGTGGCTGGTTGGGTAGCAGTCCAGGCCCAGGACGTTGTAGAAGCTGGTTTGAGGAGGTTGGAGTCCCAGGGCCAGGGCTGAGTGCCAGAGGTTGGTAGTGGGTCATGACACTCCAACTTGTCACTGGAGCCCAGACCTGTTACCTACCATCCAGTATATAAGTTGTAGAGTAGCATTGAGTACTCTAGTCTTGATATTGCCATACTTCCTGTCTCTAGTTTTTTGATTTGGTTTTGTTCTCTAGTCTCTTGTGTCTCGGTTTCCATTTTTGACTCTATCTTGTTTTTGTTTTGTATTCATCTTGTATTGCCTCATATCTCTTGTCTCTACTTGTTTTGTATCTCTCTCAATCTAATCTCTGCTTCTTTCTCTCTCTGTTTCTAGCCTCCAAGTTCTTTCTCTCTCTCTCTTGTCTTGTTCCAGTCTTTGTCTCTATCCACTTTCCTTCTGTCTCTTGACTTGACTCTTTCCATTTTCAGCTTGGTTAGATCTCCACACCAACACCTCTGATTCCAGGACTTGCTAAGTCCCCTTGCTTACTCTGGTCCTTTGGTCTTTGGCCCCAGGACTTTCTCTCACCTCCAGCGCTTGTCTTCCACTCCTCCCCCACACTCTCAGCATTTGCTCTTTTGCCCCAGCATGACTGGCACTCCTTGCTTGCCTGCTGCTTGCATCTCTGGTCCTGCCCTGGTCTGATTTGCCCCATGCTCTCAGCAGTACTGCTGCATTTGTATACATTGTGTGCACCACATAAGGATTCACCCAGTGGTCTGAGCCCCCATGGTTAGCGGAATCTGACAGGCTGCTCCAATGCCTCCAGCTATTGCAGCAACATCTCTGTCCCCCTGGCTGCCTGCACTTCAGCTGCTTGAAGCTGACTTGGCCCTGGCTAATAATAGTGCTTGTAGTGCACTTTCTCCATTTGGCACTCATAGCACTCCTCCTTGTCCACATCCATTTGCACATAGACTGGAGTTTGATATGGCAGTGGTTCTTTGTGGCCCAGATAGACCACTCCTGTATAAGATTGTTGCACTTATGAGCTTTTTTGATATGTTTTATAGTTTTATTCAGGTGGTTTCCCCCCAGGTTTGAGCAGCCCTCACAAGGCTATTTTCTCCTAAAGTCTACATGTCCACAACATGTCACAACAAAGAACACACACAAAAAAAAATCTCCAAAGTCCACTATGTAGATAAATAAACACAAACTCTCAGCCACATGGCATGCAGCACCAGAGCTTGCCATGGTCAAGTAGACCACACATGTCAAACTATCACAACCACTTAGCCATATGCCACCAGCATTGGCTGGGGTCAACAAAACCACACAATCTCAGTGATCAGTTGGACTTAGCCACAATATGACCTTCACATGCTCTATGCACATTGTCATGACCTGCTACCAGCTACCAATCCCCAACACTCAGCTCCAGCCCTAGGATTCCAACCTCCTCAAACCAACCTCCACACCATCCCAGGCCCAGACCGCTATCCAACCAGCCACCTTGGCAGCCCCTGGCCATTACCACCTATCACCGCCACCAGCCACTGCCACCTCTGGCATCCCCTGGCCATCACTACTTGCAGCCACCACATCAGCGCTGGCCTCAGCAACCCCTGGCGCTTCTCCTGGCTACCACCAAGATGCTCATCATGCATTATGACCATGCATCACTCTCAGTCCACATGCTACATCCCACTCCCACTCACCCCCTTGCCTTGCCGCCATTCCATGCCTACGTGCTCCCAAAGCAAGACCTTCCTTTGAAGAGCTTCCTTTGCACCGCATGACATGCACCAACCACCAACACCGCTGATAAGACCCAGATTGTATCAAAAGGCGTACTGACATTTTGACTGGCACAGCCATGTGGACCAGTGGTTAGCATAACCTCTGGTTTACCTGGCGTCCTCCCAAAACACAAGGGTTTGAACTCCAGGACAAACACTTAGTGTATTTTTCATCATTATTTTTTGATTTATTTTACCTTACTTTCTTGACCCCAAGGTTTCACCGGTCTTGCCGCTGCACCCTGGTAACCACCATCATTTCATGATGCTGACATTTTGGTGATTTCATACCTACTTTTTGGCATTTTTGACATGACAGACAGCTTAACTGGCGCCGCTAGGCATCACTAAGGTCTGATGGACACTTTCCTATATAAAAGATTGTTGGCCATTATTAACTTACTAGTTCACCGCTTTGACAACCCAAGAGTTGCCAATGGCAACTTTGCTTACAATTTACTATATATACTGTACTTATATCCTGCAAATAACAAGTTACCTTCACCATTTATCTCTTACGCTTCAGCTCTAGAGCTCAATTTTTGTCAGGGGACTTCCATTCAATTTCCATTCTTGGGCACATCCTACGCCACCCCCGGGACCCCCAGGACTTGCCCTAGACCCCCGGGACTTGCCCTAGACCTCTGGGACTCGTTCTAGACCTCTGGAGATCCCTGGAGGTCATTTTCTTTTTAGGAAATCCCCGGAACTTTGTGTCCCTTCTGTTTGAACATTATCCAAGGTTAAGGTTAGCTCCGGTCACCTGTACAGCTGTTCCCATGCCTCCGCCGCCCGCTGATGTGCCGCACCAAGCAGCGGAGAATCCTTAGACTTGTTCTCTTTGGATTTCCCTCTGCTCTCTTTGGATTTCCCTCTGCTAGGTGATTAGTACTATTGTATCATTGATTACCCTGTCTAATACAACTTTGGATTTCCCTCTGCTAGTTGTGTGATTGAGCCGCAACTCCCAGAGGTTGCCCTTACAG
>JAGGAQ010000368.1:0-19771 GCA_017657225.1 Termitomyces sp. T69sscA | reverse complement strand
GCTCGTTACAATACTGTGACCCGTTATGCAGAGTGAACCACGCTCTGATACTGTCAGTCATTTCCATAGCGGGGACCTAACCGCTACACTATGTCACATGTAGAAACTGCACGTCCTTCAGATCTCCTTATCTTTTCTATCCGTAGTTATGATTACCCAATCATACAACACAACTCTCGTATAAATACTTGCGCTGTACTGTATATTGGGTAGCTTTCACAATTATATGTAGGACTTAACCCAGTTCTATCGTGAGACTCTCATTCTAGTGTGACGAAAGGCTACCCACTTCGGGTGGTCTTGCGTTACACTTAGAGGGATCACTCTTTGACATCCACCTCAATAAAAACCGACTATCGCAGCTGCTCTGGCAATTACAGCTCAAAGTTGACTTGGCAAGAGCCAGAGTGTTGAGATCTGTGGCCACGGTATATGGCCAAGGCACCGTAAGCGCTTGATCAAAGAGACATTGACCCCTCGCACATCGTCACACTCATCACGCTCATACAGACAAAGCAGAACTAGATACATATATACGAGGTACATTACGGACAACACCCTCAGTCGTTATAACACGGACTGAGGGTGAGTTTGAACTACTTATGGACTTCAGTACAATCGAACTAACTGTACCGTAGATCAGATACTTACAGTGTCTGTGTTTACTTAGGTACAGAATACAGTCGTTATAACACGGACTGAGGATCAGATACTTACAGTGTCTGTGTTTACTTAGGTCCCACCGGTTCAGTTTCCAACACAGAGCAATCCGACAAGCCCGAAAGTACCGATTCGGGGAAGGATTGCTTTCCCAAAGGTGTAGAACTACTCTGTGCAGCTGTTCTAACCATTATTGGAGACGGTGTTCAAAACTTCTCCGAGATCAGATTTCGGTCGAGGAGCGCGGTCAATGATCTCTCGGAGCGCGAAGAAGAACTCTTTTTGACCATTGCTGGATGTCCAGTGGCAAACCTTCTGCTGATGGAAAACAGAATCTTGATAGAGACCTCATGGGCAACCATGCCGAAAGATCCGTCTGTATTTGACAGTAAAGCTCGTACCAGCAGCCATCGTTCTCAAATCGTATCACAAAAACCACGGCCAAACCATCGACGAGTAAATCAAGTAAAAGAGCTCAAATTTCTACTTTCCCTCTCCTCTCCAAGCTCTGAATCGCGAGGCGTATCGACCTCGCACGGCGAAACACGTCAAAAAGCCCCTGTTGAGTAGGCCGCTCCCACCCCTTCGGCAAACGCTTATGGCACATCCACTCGCGCATCCACTCAACAGGGACACCAACGCCCTTCCCCGCCCGCGTCTCCCACACGCCCGGAATAACCGCCATTTCCCCCCTCGCAATCTCAGGATGCGTAAAATCCAGCATCGGGGACTGCTTCTCCCTCCACACCCGCGCACGCGCAACATCCCAAGCATCCATTAACACGCGCCCCTCCCTTTCGCTCACCGTCCTCGTATCATCAACAAGGCGCTCCACCAGCCCCTCCTCGACCTCGATCGGCACATACCGCTGCCCCACCGGCGTGTCCCTATGCACCAGACTCGCATCGTGCTCAATCCTCCCATGTTCCCCAACATCATAAAGATCCACCCTCCCAACTCTCCGCAGGAGGACGAACCCCCCAATCGCGAGGAACCCCGCGAGCGGCGTTGAGAGGTTGTATCATGCTTCCAGGCCCCTGATGAGACCCCACAGGCCGATATTCTTCCCGTCTCGTGCACCGGAGATGATGCTGTGAGATCACTGGCGGGAATCGGCGGAGGGGGCGACGTACATGTAGCCGTGGTTCGCCATTGTGTTCAGCGCGGGGCAGGGTGATTGGCTGTCACCAGCCTGCGTGGGACACCACTTGTGGCTGGTGCCCGCGAGCGGGCAACGGCCCCCGGCGTGTGTGTGCTTATCAGCAGTATAGCGGGAGGTAGTAGGATGCATTACGGGGAACCTCCTGATGAGGTCTCTCGCGCTATTTGAGCAAATGCGACAAGACAGAGATCTGCCTGAAAACACTCCAGATCAGACCACCGCAAACGTCCCATGGATGGATCGGGTAAAAAAGAACAAAAGAAGAATCAATTTCATGATGCGGTCAACTGACGACAAGCAGTGTATTCCCTGTAATTTTGGCTGACCCCTCTGGCCAGAGCCCCCGGGTGATCCATGCACACACCCCAAGAATCGCTGTGCAGACGAACGAATCCATGCCTCCATATCCATTGTGCAGATTCGTCAGCACGTACATACCTTTCGACAGCTTGGCGCAGACAGCGACAATGAAGCTGATCGGACAACATCATGTCACGAGCAGTTCGTAATCTAGACTTGATTCACGGAGATGGATCTATGACATATCAGAATCGAAACAGAATCTGACGATAATCTGAGTTGGAAGCGAATAGAGATCTACGAGACCCCCGGCGTGAAAGGCTGCCGGTAAAAAGCCTCACTGGACCCAAAGAGACAGACTTTTTGAAGGCGGGGGTCACATGGTTGTGGCGCACCGATGTGACGCAATTGGGGTTGCGTCGTCTGAATCCATCTGAATCGTTGAATCGTCGTAAGTTGTCTCAAACAACCTTACACCGGGTTTTAATACCTTAGCCAAAGGGGGCCGAAAACTACGGAGATTGTACAGTTTTCGTACGCGAGCTTCGCCTAACGCTCATGAACTCATATCAGACATATGCTTGGAATTAGCGCACCCATCTAGGTCAATGCGTAAACGGCTATATTTTGGACACTTCCATGACCTCAATGAATTTGTGGATTCAGTACTGCGAATCATCCATTACGCGTCAGTAGCTTTAGATGCTCCTTACGGCCACCGAAAAATAGCTTTTGCATCTTTCTCGCCGGACGTTTGTTCTGTGCTTAACTGGAAGCAACCGAATTGTGAGCTCTTTCTTATCCTTTGCCCAAGATAGATAGATATTCTCATGGAGTTCGTGCAGATCCCGTATTCCTCATGACTCGATGCGGTAAGGATAGTTTTTCTCTGTCAAGTCCGACGGCACTAGGCGCCGAGGGAAGAAAATGACCCACGACTATCAAGCATTGGAGCAGCTGTTGAATTCGCCAGAGTCAACAATCTATCGGGTGTCCTTGTGGATGCCGACTTTCTCGTACGCACCTTTCTACAGTACATGTAACATACACTAACAGGTGACCCAGGTTCAAGTCCCATCTTTGGTGCACGGCGTAAGGAATTCCGGCCTGATCGTTGGTGTGCATGGAAAGTCCGAGGACTTGAGTATATTATCTACAACATCTGGTATCGAGGGAACGCTCGTAGATGTCATCCTCAATGTCTTTACGGATCGTGTAATGGAAGAATTGATTTAGTATTAGAATATGACTATTGTAAAATGAAGTAGGGATATTTAGTACAATGTTATACCTGTTAATTCACATATGCTGCATACATTATCCACTCTATATTGATGCGTTATACAGTGCAGCATAGGAACCGTTTTGACACAGGAGCTCTTCATGTGTCCCGAACTCGGATATCGTCTAAAAATGTCCAATATCAACCAATGTCATGATAGTAACAATGAAGATATGATTTACCCCATTCTCCATCATGGGCGACTTTGTCTGCACGTCGCGTGGTTGATAGACGATGTGTAATGAAGATCACCGTCTTAACCCTCTTTCCAGAAGGAGACCTCGAAATTTCCTCGATGGTATCGAATATTTGGTTCTGAGCCACAGCATCAAGACAAGATATCTGTTTTATATGGGGTGAGGTTTCATCAAAGGTTGAGATGCAATGAATGTACATACTGGCTCATCAAACAGAAGTAGATCAACTTCTGGTTGATTGGCTCTCATGAACCCGCGAGCAATTGCAATTCGTTGCCACTGTCGAAAAATAAATTAACTTTCTATGAGCGGTAAAAGGGGATAAATACGCGCTTCTCCGCCTGAGAGTCCATTATTTTGAGAGTGCCGGCGGTATTTCATTCCGGGATATGATATGGTTTCAAACCCGGGGTTACTATTGATCGTTGTTCTTAGACCTTGTGGTAACGAGGCCACGAGTTCATCAGCCGCAGCGAGTCGAACAGCGGTAAAAACCGCTTGATCTTCTGTCAGTTGTTTGACATAGCCCAGTCCAACATTTTCTTGTACGGTGCGTTGAACTTGGAAAAAGTCTGGAGCACTGCGGACGTATGCCGGTGATACTCATCGGGAAGATATCGTCGAACGTCGACTCCGTTAACTTTCACAGATCCACTGTCAAAGCCTAAACAAGATCTTCGCAAGAGTAGTCTTGCCTAAAAAGTATTATTAGTGACCACTTTGATTGACATGCCTGCACCCTGCCTGATCCATTGTATCCAACAATAGCCAAGCTTTCTCCGGGCGCCAAAGAGAGGGTTACGTTTCTCAGTGCTGGCTCGCAACTCCCGGGATAAGTTTAAGATAACCCGCTTTACGAAATTGTGAGCTAATCTCAAGGCTCCAATGTCATCAAGTTCCGCACCTAACTTCGATGCTTACACCTCCTGGCAACGAATCATAAGCGGCCATCTCAGCGTCCTCGGTTGAAGCCGAGGCTTGAGTTCCATGCTGGCGCAGAATGCAGACATCGAAAAAATCCCTTGGAACGCCATCTTGATCGTCCTGATTAAATTGCCACAAGCGGACACAACGGCTTGAACGGAGCCTCGGTACAAAGCCAAAGACCCTAAGGACGCGGAAGATGTTTGCATCAGCCAGATAAGAGGGATCTGATTGACATCCTGAGTAAATTCCAATCAGAAAGAGTGAAATTATATTAACCCACATTTTGCAGGGCGACCATCAAGTATGAAAGGTGGAGTTGCGAGAGCAGTGAAAATTCGCGCAACACGTGAGGCTCTTCCAAAGCTGCCACAACCCTGCGTGCAGATGACCAAGTCTTTAGTATCCAGTCTCCAAGGCCAAAGAGTGCAATTTCCGGTCGATGTACATCACTATAGGCTAGACTACGCGTTCGCTCATGGCGTTCGACAGCTCGCGATTCTTGATCAGATGGGAGAGGTTCAGGCAGTTCGCTGGATAAATGACTCCATGGAAGAAACAAGGGCAGCGCGGCGGAGGCTATTGACAGAAGAAGAACACCAAAATGACTAGCCCCTCTGGTCAATGAGATTACAAGGTAAATATGTGAGACAATTTCGATTGCGAGCGATAGGGTGCGAACAAAGTCCAAGGGCGACAAAATACCAAAACCAAAGCCATTAAAAGAGCCCTACCACAGGATCAGCGAGAGTCGGCACATCAGGTCTTACAGAATTTTTCAATTGTTCGCGCTCGATGTAGAGTCGCGCAGACTCAAGGACGATGTTTTTCATTGGAAAATCTGCATATCACGGGTAGGTAAGAGCATGGTGAAAGAAGCAATAATAGACCTGTCCTTGCGCGAAAGATTCGAGTAGTCCTTCCACTACTCTTCTAAAGAGCTCGGTGGAGATCAGGTACAGAAGCCGGGACCATGTGAAATTTTCTGAAGCGATTAAGGATTGTAGCGTTCACGAGGGGGGTCGATACAAATCACAAAAGTTTCGAAATCTTACTATACCTCATCAATGATCATAGCCTGGAGCCGTACAATTGAATGCGGTTCTCATGGGCTTGTAGAGTGAGGCGACTCACCTGGGAGTAACCTCGAAACGCGGGAAAGAGGCTACGAATAATGTTCAGGGACATCATAAGTGCTGTTCTCATGGGGTTCAGACTGAGGAGGTTTTTAAACTGAGACATGACACGCACCAGTTACAAAGTATGGGACACCTGCAAAGTCAAAAACACATCCATGAATGCTTGTGCAGATGGCAAGGCGGGTGTTTGCTAAGCTCAGCGGACGTTGCGCCCCAGCCACATGGTATATACCTTTCTGACCAGGGACCTCCCTGGACGCTAGCCACGCGTCGTAGATGGACTCAGGTCCCTTCCAGATGTCAGGTTCTCCGGGGGGTCGGTAGTTTTTCTGGAGAGGTGAGTGCTTCGCGTCGGGGGACATGTATGGTCTGTTAAAAAGCATGTGACGACTGAGCCTCTGGCACATGCTCAGCTGCAGAGAGCATGTCATTGGATGCAAGACGACTCTCACCAGTTGGATTTGCATGCTTTCTTGGTAGACTGGATCTTATTAAGGAGGTATGCCTAGCTTATGGTGTCCTCAGAACCAGACAATCAGATCCATTTTAGTGTATCTACAAAGGCCGTCTTACAGATCTAAACAGTACCAAAACACAATACTAGTATGGATATGCCACTCTCGCTATTTCTGGCTCTCTTCACGTTGAGCCCCTCCCCGGCATTGATCATCTCGCCACTCTGAGATTTCTTATTATCCGAGGTCTTGATGCCGATATACCCGACTTCATCGGTTGGACTGCTCTTCAACATGTGGTCATCGGCCAGTCTCTCTGAGTCGATCTTCTTCATGAGCTCCTGAAGTCCGGTGCCAATGTTATTAACCACCAGGATCGCTACGGAGAGGTTGCACTGTTTGCAGCGTACCAGAAGAATCGTACCACAGCTATCGACCTTCTACTCGGGTATGGGGCCGACTTGTGCGTTCCGGAAGCGGATGGCTTTACCCCGCGTCAAACCTTTCTGAAATTTGGACCAAAAGTTACTGCTGTTGTTCAGAAATGGATACGTGAGAGGAACGGTCAGGAGGCGCCAAAGAGCGAGAAACGATGCGATTCCTGTGGAGCGACTGATAAAACCTTGAAGAACTATGCCAAATGCCGTGTCTACCGGTACTGTTCTGTTGAGTGCCAGGCCGAACATACTCTTATGCGACTTAATCACGACGTTTTGATTAGAAAAAGATTGGAGATCTCACAAAAGGTCATGCCAGCCGTTCTCTGCGGACAATAACGTTGTCGTCAAGCCATACTATGCACAGGAAGGGATCATAATGCCTATCGAGGTCCTTCGAAATCGATTCTTCGGTGTTGAAGACACAACGCCCCCATCTCATCAAAGGATCTCACCACCACGAAGAATATGGTCATAGACATTACAGCTGCCATATGACCATAAGGGAAGATTGCAATTCCGGGCGCAAATCCGCTGTTCGTGTATAACAAGAATCGCCAATTTGTGTGCCAAATTCTGCAGGAGGATAGACCTGCTGCTTATGACTGTATAAGAAACACCATTGCGACGAAGGGCATTGTTAGAATCTGTACCACACATAATAATCACAGACAATTAGTCTATGTCTATGGTACAGAGTTAGTTATCGTAGTTAAAGGTAAGAAATATATCTAGCTCACCCTCAGTCCGTGATATGAGCGACTGAGGGTGTTTTCAGTATCGTACTGTATATATATTCGAGTCATGACAATGGGGCGAACAAAGCACGTGTGAAATATTTGTGGCCATGGCGCACTTACGGTGTGATATATGTGATATCACAACAGGCATGGGGGACGCAAAGGCGTATTTCGTAGTGGAGCTAAAGACAAAGTGTAAGGCTTCGACTAGCGGTTTGCAACGCGACGCGTCAATAGCACTAAGAACGAAATATATAATGATAGTCCATAGATATGACTAGTGTGACATACCTAAGAACGAAATGGACTCAGATAAGGAATACAACTACTAACTATCCTGCTACAGGTTGAGTGAGCTATAGTAAAACTAAGCAAGAAGAATAAGTGTGTACCCTCAGTCTTTGGAAGAGAACTGGGGGACTTCTAGATCAAGTCACTGCAATACACCACCAGTCCAGCAGTGGCTGAGAAAAGAAACTATATAGTGATGATGGCTGATGATTGTACCAGTAAGTGTAAAGAGATTCAGTAGAAGAAAATGACAAAGAGAGGAAATCCAAACTTGAGTAATTGGGTAGTAACCAATGCCGCTGCCACAACAAGCTGAGAGTCTCCTTTAACAAGGAGCAACAGAGCAATCCTGTCAATCTGATGTGGTCCAAGCGTGAAAGGCTCTTACTGAAGTCTATGGTTACTTTGAGAAGTCTCTGTCTCCATGATTAAAGTCTTGGATCCTCATGGAGAGAGTATCACAGTTCAAACTGCATCCAAATTAGCAAAGTTGCATGAAGTCATGAGCAGTGAGCTTTCCATGTCTTACTTCTGATTCACACTCAAAGCTGGATTTGCCTGTTCAAATCTTACCCTCCCTAATGCATCCCAATTTGAAAGACACTTGATGCATGTTCAATTTTTAGTCTACTATGAACGAGGTCACATTCTCAGTGTTATTCATCTGCTTTTTCACAGCAGAAATCTCAGCCCTGCCATCTCTGTTCTCTTCAGAAAATAGCCCTTCCTTCCTGTCCAATGATATGCCACAATTCATGTAGGTATTTTCTAGACATCTTCGTCCTTGTTCCTCACCTAAGGTTGCTCAATTTTCTAGTTTTATATCTTGTTTCCTGAATACACTAAAGCCACATATAGGTGATCATGACAACATCACTTCCTGTTCTGTCCTATAATTAAAGTGAATTCTATGTTTGTCACTCAAGTCTCTGAGCTCCTTTGAGCTTGGAAGAATTTGAAAGTACACAGCCAATCCTGGACTCTGTCAGGAGACTTCCATTTGACTTCCATTTTTGGCACTTCACTACGCCCCAGCCCACCTTCTATGCCACTCCCCAGGACCACCAGAGCTTGTTGTAGACCCCCAGAGATTACCAGAGGTCATTTTCTCTTCAGGAGACCCCCAGAACTTCCCACACTCCCTGTTCAAGCATGATCCAAGGTTAAGCTTTACTCTGGTCACCTGTACAGTTGTTCTCATGCCTCCACCACCTGCTGATGCACCACATGAGGCAGCAGGGATCCTTAAACTTGTTCTCTTCAGATTTCCCTCTGCTAGGTGATTAGTTACTATTGTATTGTTGATTATCATGCTTAATATAACTTTGGATTTTCCTCTGCTAGTTGTGTGATTGAGCTGCAGCTCCTGGAGGTTGCCTTTACAGCAGAACAAGTCTTCTAACACTGGTCTGAAAGCCCCTCATAGCCTGCCAGAACTTCCCAGGCCCCTATTTGTTGCTTCCCCACCAGGCTTAAACATCCACAAAACTCTATGTCCCAGCTTGCCAATCCAGACACTTCTCTGGATGCTCTGGCTCCTCAGGATGACGCCTGGACTTGCCTGCTACACCTAGAGACACAAGTGCAACTGATCCAAGCTTCCCTCACCCACCACATGACTGAACTCTCCCCCCTCTGCCAACCCACCAATCACATCTCCCAGTCCCTCCAGGCACTGCTACAGCGCCTACCCCCTATCACTGCACCACTTACAGTGGCAGAGCCCTCTCCAGCAGCCCCGGCAGGTTCCCAGGCACAAATACCATGTCTGGCACTCATGGACACGTATGATGGCAACCACACCTCCAGGAAGCATTTCTTCCAGTCTCGCCTCACCTACATACATCTTAGTGTGCTCTGACGTCCTGGAGGTGTTGGGAGCTTTATAGACTGGGCTGCCTTTGAAAAGGATTTCCAGGCAGAGTTCTTCCCAATTGATCCTGCCAAGTCTGCTGCCTAGCACTGTGCAACAGAGAGCAGTATGGTGATGTGAAATGTGATTATTTCTTATTACGAGATTATATTATCTTATCTTATCAATAGATAATCTAATCTGATTAAGATAATCTTATTCACTTAGTTGCGTCAGGCTACGTTACACACACGCGCACTTTTAGGTAGTGAAAGCAATATAGTTTATTTGGTTTTCAAAAGGTTTTTAATTCATACTAGAGTGGAATGCAATCAAACCCAGTCAAGTTCCCAAATGAAACTAATATATTCCCAAGAAGACTAACTACTGCTCCTGAGCCTAAGAATCTGCTTGCTGGGGATCCCGTGCCATGGCAGCTAGTTGCTTGTCCTGCCTTCCCAATAATCCTCCCTTTTTATACTCCTTGGTGATGCGCACGGACCAGGCATTGTTTGTGTGATTCCGTTGCTTTTTCTCGTATACCTGGGGTGCCGCCGCTGCCTTGGCATGTCCAGACCCTTTTGGGGGAATGGTTTAGCCTGCTTCCGGCCAAGACAGCGAGCTGGCCCCTTTCCTCACCCTCCGTTCATTTCCTCTACGGGTTTGTGCGCGTGGCATTGGAGCAGTCAGTCCGCGGGTAAGCATAAGTGGTAATGGTAGTTGGTAGGTACGGTTAACAGAGGTTCATTGGTCAGTTTGATGGCCCATCACCAGGTCAGTGATCCATGATGGCGGCCATTGCCAGGCACAGCCACTGCCTGGCCAACTCTGAGATTGTGATACAATCACCGAGATCTTTGATTTCATCATGGATCAGTGATGGTGGCCATTGCCGGGCACAGCCACCTGTCCGGAACGTCGAGATCTTGATGTCGTGATGGATTCATGATCTCATCACTCAGCCATTGCCTTTGCATCAGTCTGACTTCTTTTTGTCGTCAATGTGTTGTTTTCCTGCCATGTGGGTTCATTGGTTTTATTCAATACAAAGGTATATCTACCGTTTTCAACATATATCGCGGCTTACCATTTTCAGCTCGCAATATTCCTTCGTGTTAATGGACAGAGAAAGCAGAGGTTGGACAAGTACATTGACTCCTTCCAGGCATTAGTCAAGCAAGCAGCCTACTCAGATGGTCTTCAACTGAGTTTCACATTCTGGGGACAGCCTGCACTCCGCCTTGATGGAGTGCATAGACAACCTTGCCCAGATTGCCTTCTGGTATGAGGTGGCCTGAAACCAATGGCAGCTCATGGAGATTTGATGGAAGCTACGCTAGATGCACCCTGCTCACCACCCCACTCCAATGGTAACTCTCCTGCACTCCACTCCCTTGCACTCAGTGTCTGCTCCTGCTTCGGCCATTCCCACACCATGACCTCTACCTCTGAGCATCCTCATGGACGTAAATGCTGCTTAGCAACATCACCTTGCACTGCTACTGTGTTGGCAATGCAAAAAGCCCAGGCACTTTGCATGGCACTGCCTGCTGAGCCTAGAGGTGTGCTACCTCTCTACTGCAGAGCAAGAGGAGCTTCTCCTGCAACTACTGGCTATGAAGGATGCTGCTGGAGCCCTGTCACTAGATGAGCTGGCACCAGAGTTTGCCTCAGAGGAGAGTGGTGCATGCACTCCCCTCCCAGGCCTGGAGGAGGATTTTTAGTTGAGCGACAGATGAGATGTACACCTCTGTTGCCAGGTACCAACAGGTTCACATGTTTGTTGTTAGAAAATGCAAATACACACCCTGATGCCAATGATTCTACAATGGAACAACCTCAAAGTCTCAGCCTGGGAACACTGGTTGCCTGAGCAATGAGACCATGGACATGCAACAGACTTGTGGAGTCATGGTCCTTCTGGATAGTGGAGCAATGAGACTGTTTTTGGACATAGAGTTTGTGAAATGCCATGGCCTAACCACGCAGCTGCTCTCCAAGCCCATTTTGGTGTTCAACATTGATGGAACACCCACCTGGTCTTCCACTATCAGGCTCATGCTGAATGCATGGTCTTTGCACTTACCAGACTAAGAGCGAGACATGATCCTTGGCTTCATTTGACTCCAGGAGCAAAATCCAGAAGTAGACTTGGTCCAAGGGCAAGGTAACAATGAGCTGGTGCCACCAGAGGTGTTCCACTTGCACAACTGAAGTTAAGGAAGAGCACCAGGTGGGAGTGCAAGAGCACATGGTTATCCAGGCTTGCTGTGGAGGCCATCTCCCCTTTGTGGACCTCAACCTCTTGGACCCTCCATACCTGGTGTTTTCTTGTAAAGAGGCCCTCTACAAGGACAACTAGAGCAGCAGCAAAGCTTTGGAGGAAAAGCTGGGAGGGGAGTTCTATGGCATCTATCACCAGGAGTTTTCAAATGAGGCAGTAGAAGTTGGGGACCAAATCTATGCAACCACTCTGCACTGGCCGCTACTGATCAAGGAAATCCAGGCCAGCCAGACCACCTCTCAGCAGTTGGCCCATGCATTTGCCACCAACTCTCTGCCCTGGACGTTCTGGGACGTGGTGCCCCAGTACCTCCACAGCTTTGAGGATGTGTTCTCTAAGGCTTCTTATAACTCACTCCTGGAGTGCAAGCAGTGGGACCACGCCATTGAACCAATGCCAGACTCCAAACCCTGCAGTTGTAAGGTCTACCCGTTAGCACCTAGGGAATAGGATGAGATCAATGCCTTTCTTCAGGATAACCTGGACTCTGATTGCATTCAGCCTTCTAAGTTGCCAGTGGCATCTCCAGTCTTCATTAAGAAGAAGGATGGCTCGCTCTGGCTGGTCCAGGAACCACAACTCCCACATTGCTGGACATCCCAGCTGATGGAAGATGCTGGAGCTAGTGTCCTGGAGCTACTAGTGGCCCCAGATGTCTCAGTACATTGGATCCTACACTAGTACCTGTGACCTTTGCCTTCAAAATAAGCTTCAGCACCACCTCTCCACTGAACAACTCCACCCACTACCAATCCTCTCAGAACAATGGAGCATACCCTCCATGGACTTCATTGTAGAGCTCCCCAATGCTTATGGCTATGATGCTATCATGGTAGTGGTGGACCTTTGTGGTAAACAAGCGCTAATAAGCCCCAGGTTGTGTCAAAAGGAGTATTGATATAAATTTTGGCACAGGCTTGTGGACTAGTGGTTAGCATGCCCTATTGTCAGGGGACTTCCATTCAATTTCCATTTTTGGGCACATCCTATGCCACTCCCCAGGACCCCCAGAGCTCGCCCTAGACCTCTGGGACCCCTTCTAGACCTCCAGAGATCTCTGGAGGTCATTTCCTTTTTAGAAGATCCCCGGAACTTCCCGTCCTTCCTGTTCAAACATTATTCAAGGTCAAGGTTAGCTCTGGTCACATGTACAGTTGTTCTCATGCCTCCGCCGCCCACTGATGTGCCACACCAAGCAGTGAGGAATCCTTAGAATCTGTCAGGTTCCGCTGACCATGGGGGCTCAGTCTACTGGGTGAACACCTTACATGCTGATCACCGTGTACGCAAACACAGAGCACTGGGAGGAGTGTGAGGTGTAGGAGACCAAAGCGGGGCGAGGGCGGTGTGTGGGGGAAGGGACGGTAGCGCCAGTGAGTGAGACGAGTGCCGGGAAGGGTGGAGAACGAGTCCTGGGGGTTGGCGCGAGTCCCGGGGATGCAAGAGGATGAGACGAGCAAGCGCTGGTGAGCGAGCGAGTCCCGGGGATGGAAACAGAACCGGGGAAGTTGGATAACCAAAAGGGGAAAGAGTTGAGATAAGATAACAGGAGATGGAAATGATTAAGTTGAAGAGAGAAGCCGGGAACGGAGAGTCAAGAGAACTTAGAGTGGAAAATAGAAAGAAGAGCAACGAGAATAGATTGGAAGTACGAGACAAGTGGAGATGAGACAGAGAGACGAGACGAGACGAGTACGACGAGAAAAGAAGCAAGTAAAAGTATCGAGACCAGGACGCACAAGAAAACAAAACAGAGACAAAACACAACAGACAAGATGGCTTATGGTAATATCAAGACTAGAGTACCTACTTACTACTCTACAACTTTATACTATGCAGTACATATGGCCTGGGGCTCAGGTCCGGGTTCCAGCAGCGGGTCACGGCACCGGGGCTTGGGGTGAGACCCGGGGGCCGCGTGGGACAGGGCGAGGTTAAGACATGTCGTGCGGCGCGGAGGTCTCACACTGGAAACGCAGAGACACGCGGTGGTGGTGCGGTGAGGAGGGAGCGGGAGCGGGGCGTGGCGTGTGGAGGTTGGCGGCAGTGATGCGCGATCATGATGCATGATGGGGGTCTTGGCACGGGCTGGGGGTGACGGGTGGTGCTGGCGCTGATGTGGTGTGATAGCCGAGACCCGGCGCTGATGTGGCGGTCACAGCAGTGATGGCCAGGGAATGCTGCAAGTGGCAGTGGCTGTGGTGGCGATGGGCGGTGATGGCCGGTGATGGCCGGGGATGCCGCAGGTGGCAGTGGCTGGTGGCGTTGACAGGCGGTGATGGCTGGTGATGGCCGGAGGAGTTGGTCAGGTAGCGGTCCAGGCCCAGGGCAGTCGTGGGGGTGGTTTTGGGAGGGTTGGAGTCCCGGAGGTCGGTAGCGGGTCGTGACAGAATTGTTCTCTTTGGATTTCCCTCTGCTAGGTGATTAGTTACCATTGTATCATTGATTACCATGTCTAATATAACTTTGGATTTTCCTCTACTAGTTGTGTGATTGTGCCACAAATACTGGAGACTGCCCTTACAGCAGAACAAGTCTTCTGACTCTGGTCTGGAAGCCCCTCATAGCCTGCCAAGATTCCCTAGGCCCCTATTTGTCGCTTCTCCACCAGGCTTAAACACCTGCATAACTCTATGTCTCAGCTTGCTAATCCAAACACTCCTCCAGATGCCCCAGCTTGTCAGGTTCCGCTGACCACAGGGGCTCAGTCCCGTAGGGCACGAGGTGTAGGAGACCAAAGCAGGGTGGGAGAAGTGTGTAGGCAAGTGCCAGTAATGCCAGAAGAGGGGGCAAGTGGGGTGGGTAGAGGACGAGTTCCGGGGGGTAGTTGTGAGTCCTGGAGATACAAGAGGGCAGAACGAGCAAGCGCCAGTGCTTGAGCGAGTCCCAGGGTTCAAGGAGATGACAAGCATGGGGACTTAGCAAGTCCCGGGGATGGAAATGGAGGCACAGAGATTAAGTGAGCCAAAAGGGGAAAGGGTCGAGATAGGATAAGGGGAAAGGAAACAGAACCCAAGATTGGGGACCAGAGACAGAAGAGATGAGAGAACTTAGGATTGACAGAGAGACGAGGAGCAAAGCAGAGTGTAATTAGAGTAGGAGACAAATAGAGACAATGAAAGGAGAAGATATGACGCGAGTACGACAAGAAATGGAGCAAAGTGAAAATAACAAGACTGGAATGGACGAAAATACGAGACAGAGACAAACACAATGAAACAATACAGGAGTTATGGTAATATCAAGACTAGAGTACCTACTTACTACTCTACAACTTATATACTGTGCAGTAAGTAGGCCCCAGGGCTCAGGCCTGGGTTTCAGTGGCGGGTCTTGGCACCAGGGCTTGGGGTGAGACTCAGGGATTGTGCGGAACAATGGTGGGGGTCATGGGGGTCATTTTGGAGAGGGTTGGAGTCCTGGGGGTTGGGGCTAAGTCCTGGGGGTCGGTAGTGGGTTGTGACATGGCTCCTTAGAATCAGGCCTGGACTCACCTGCTACACTTAGAGACGCAGGTGAAACTGACCCAAGCTTCCCTCATCCACCACACAACCAAACTCTCCACCCTCTGCCAAACCACTGATCACATCTTCCAGTCCCTCCAGGCACTCACCACACCACCTCTGGTGGCAGAGCCATCTCCAGCAGCTTCAGAGGCTGCCCTGACACCTATTAGCCACTGCCAAAGCCCTAGATAATCTGATATGCTTTGACCTGGACAACAAGCCATGCTACATGGAAGGAGGCTCTAACATCACCATCTCAAAGTAATAGGAAGTAAAATATTTCAAGGAGCTTAAGTCCTTGAAGGTGTGGGTATAAAGAAACTTATACCTTGAGACCAGCTGTAAGAGTGTTCTAAGTCCTGCAGCTTACAATTGCATGATAGAAACTCAGGTGTCATATGTGGGACAAATTACTGACCTAGTCCACTTTAATAGGAAGTGATTTCCTATGATCAAACAAGGACTATTGCCACTAATTTTGTGCTTTTTGCTTTCAATGTTTTTTTTACATGCTATATCTTATGTAATTATTACTACACAGTATGCTCTCTAAAAATCATTTGGAAGTGTAAGGATGTTGCAGCTCAGTCACACAACTAGCAGAGGGAAATCCAAAGTTATATTAGACATGATAATCAACAATACAATAGTAACTAATCACTTAGCAGAAGGGAATTGGAAGAGAACAAGTCTAAGGATCCCTGCTGCTTGGTGCACCACATCAGCAGGCAGCAGAGGCATGAGAACAATTGTACAGGTGACTGAAGCTAACCTTGATCTTGCATAATGCTTGAGTAGGGAGTGCAGGAAGTTCCAGGTGTTTTCTAAGAAGGGAATGATCTCTGGAAATCTCCAGGGGTCTAGAACAGGCTCTGGAGTGGGGTCCTGGGGAGTGGCATAGGAGGTGGGCTGAGGTGTAATGAAGTGCCAAAAATGGGAGTCAAATGGAAGTCCCCTGACATCACCCCTCCTCTAGCATGTGGTGTTTTGATGCACAGGGTAGAAGAAGTTCTGGATTGCCTGGTCCACTGGTGAGATGGGATAGATTCCTCAGATGGCCTAGGGTGCATCTGGGTGTCTCTGGTGGAACTCTCTGACAACTCCCAGTGCATGCACGTTCTTCTAGGGCTCCCAGGAGATGTCTTCAATCCCATAATCTTTCCACTTCACCTTGTACTGTAGTCGCCTTCTGAATAGGTGACTGTTCAGGATCTTCTCCATCTCATACTCTTCATTGTCATTGACCACCACCAGGGGTGGAGGGTGTGCTGGGTGTTGCCCCAGGATAGGGTCCTCTGAGGCCAGTGTTAGCTTGACCACATTGAATACTGGATGAAGCTGTCGCATTCCTGCTGAGAGCTGGAGTCTGTAGGCTAGCGGGCCTATCTGTCCTTCCACCATGAAAGGTCGTAGCTGATGGTACAAAAGCTTCTTTGATGGGAAGGTAGTGGTGATGTCAGAGGCATCCAAATAGACCTGGTCTCTAGGCTGGTACTTGGGTGCTGGGGTTCTTCCATGGTTGTAGTATTAGGCCAAGTTGTTCTTTGCCTTTGTCAGAGCAGCCTTGGCCTCCTCCTGTGCCACCTTCATCCAGTCCACAAGCTCATTCACAGCATTGTCCTTCAAGGGCCAGGCCAGAGGCTTGAAGCCCATGCATGGTTGATGCCCAGTGTCTAGAAATAAGGGTAACACCTGAGTGGCTGCATGATTGTGGTTGGTGTCTTGGAACTCAGCATCTAGAAGCAGCTCATCCCAGTTATCCTGCCGCTCATTGCAAAAGAGGTGGAGGTACTGCTTGAGCTCCTGGTTCATGTGTTCTGTCTGGCCATTGGACTGTGGATGGTAGGCGGTGGAGGTGTGGAGCTTTGTGTTGAGAAGTTGGTAGAGTTATTGGGTGAACTTCACTACAAACTGTGGGCCCTGGTCCAATATGTAGGCATCCAAGAGGCCATGGAGCTTCCAGACATTCTTCCAGTACAGGTTTGCAGTGTGAGCATTGGGGAGCTCTACAATGAAGTCCATGGAGGCTATGCTCCATTGTTTTGTGGGGATTGGTAGTGGGTAAAGTTGTCCAGCGGGGAGGTGGTGCTGAGGCTTGGTCTGGAGGCAAAGGTTACATGTACTAGTGTAGGATCCAATGTACCAGAACATTTGGGGCCACAAGTAGTTCCAGGACACTAGCTCCAGTGTCTTCTATTGGCCAGGATGTCTGGCAATGTGGGAATTGTAGTGCTGCTTGACAATCCTCTGGTGGAGCTCTGGGATGTTGGGCACATAGATGTGGTCCTGGAAGGTCAGGAGCTCATTCTAGAAGGCCCATTTGTCTAGAAAGATAGTGAAACGATCAATCAAGCGTTGAAACGGGGTCACATTTCAAAAACGACCGGTAATTGATCTAGGAATCAGGAGATGTATAAAGAGGGTGTGTATATACGAAATACTAGTTTTTCTACCACACTATACAAGGGGAAATCTCACTCGAGTCTTGCTCAATTAAGGGTTCTCGGCTAGGCCTTGATATCTCCTCGTACTCCTATCTCCATCTTTGACTTGGTTAATCTCCTAAGAGCAAGGTGAGTACTTGTCAGTCAGTGATAACTGAATTTTGTTTCAGATATCTTTACTTCACATCTTGATCAGAACGATAGGCAGTCACATAGTCTCAAACATGTGTACGTGACATTAGTATGCATGTACATATACAAAAATACAACAAAATCACTCAGCTTCCTAATTCTGTTCCCCCCTCGCCATACCTCTCAAACGCCTCCCTGATACCGTCCTTTCCCTTGGCTCAAAGAAAACAGGGAACTTGTTCGGATCGCATTTGCGCTCTCTGTAAAGTCGAGCTCGTCGATCGGGTGTTTGGGGTCTGGGCGTACAGTAAAGGACCATTGGATGAGGGCAGTGTTGAGCATCACAGATCTGTGTACGCATCAGTAACAAGACCATCTCCCCAACAGAAGAAGGAAACACCCACGCGGTAGCGATCCACTGCCCTGGACATACCCTCCTCCCAAAGTACGACTTCAAATCATCCCTCAACGTCCCATCTTCACGTATCCACCTCTGAGGATCAAACTTCTCCGGATCCGGGAAATAGGCAGGGCCACGGCCAACAGCCCATACATTCCCAATGACCGTCGCGCCCTTCGTGATAACATACTCCCCACACACGATTGGCCTTGTCGCCTTGTGTGCGAACCCGCCGGCCGTGACGGGGCGCCACCTGAAGGTCGGATATCCTTACTCGTGCTTTATTCATCTCCTGTTCTTCCTTGGATACTTTGTCGATCCTATTCCACAACCACACAGTCGACTTCATCAAACATTTATAGACCAGGTGTGACAGTAAGATATCACTTATGTGGGGGGATTGAATTGTTTGTGGTGTCACGGTACTTGTCGAAATGGTGGGCGCAAGTTGAGAATAGGACCGATATAGTATAGGATACAAGGAATTGACAAGCTAGTGAAACTTGTATTTGATTCAGCAAATAGACATGAAAGGAGTCTCTCACATTTGCCATCGGTTTGACGCCATTTAACATCTTTATGCTGGCGAATTCTTTGATTATTCCATTGAGAAGCTTAACGCTTCGTCTGAGTGTCAATATTTCCCACGAATCCTGGTTCATCGAAACATATCGCTTCTGTAGTTGCACTTCGATGATACCAAGAAGGTCGTTGACGAGGTTCCCCCTACACCAAAGTCAGTTGTGGAAGGAATGATGGAGACGTCCGTACCAGTTGCTAGGAAAATCTTGACGTGAAATTTTAGCGACGATGATCTCATTGCATTGCGTAATCTAATAAAGAGTTAGAGGTAAGCGAGATAGCATTTGGATCAACAGTATATGGTACAGTCTCGTCTTCTTCATCAAGGAAGGTCAAGGATCGATTACGAATCCGAGCTCTGTGCTCGTCATTCAGGAATCTGGAGGACAAGGGTCAGAATTTCTTCCATAGAAAAGATTGGCAGCTGACTTTCGGGATTTTCAATGGGCCAGAGCTGCATTGTTGAATTGGATGACTTGTTGGCGTATGGCGAGAGGAACCGTCCGTTAGCCAGCTATGTCATGCAAGGCATCGTAGGCCCTATCGAGCATTTGCTTGAGTCGTTCATGAGATGCCTTTGATTGAGAGGGGTCTTGGGAGGAAGCGGCGTCCAAGACTTCGAATAGTTCGTTCGGGGATACATGTTCTACGTTCACACCCATTGCCATGGCCCTTCTTGGATCCATATCTCCTAGAGCAATGCTTTTGAGGGCTTCAATCTATAGATTTCGAAAGGTGAGATCCTCTGGAAAGAACCTGAATGAGAAGAGATAGATATCGAGCAATGGTTAAACATACATAAATGTTCGCGTCGCGTTACGAGGGTCACAGTCACGGGGCAGAGCAGACGTTGCTGGAAGCGGATAAATCTGCATCTGCGCCCCGCGACTCGAACCCGACGGCATTCGTAGCCAAGCCTTATCGGGGCAGTAACCTCACCTGCTCAGCTTGCAAAGCCCGGAAACGACCTGTACACGTCTATAC
>JAGGAQ010000367.1:0-19792 GCA_017657225.1 Termitomyces sp. T69sscA | reverse complement strand
ATTGGGGCAAAGCCATCATTTGTGCTTTTGGAATTTAGGCTTCACCTCCCGGATGAAGTATTTGAAGACCTGACTGTCCAGAGACTCATCAATATTTGCGTTGATATGATCATTCTCAGCAATGTAAGCTTATGTTTTCATTCGTTTATATCTCCAACTTTTAATTGGTATCAATTAGGATATGTATTCTTTCAATGTGGAGCAAGCCCGTTGTGATGATCATAACATTGTCACCACCTTGATGCATCATGAGAACCTTGATTTAGGGGAAGCAATGAAGTGGATTCGTGACTATGCCTCGAAACTTGTGCGAAATTTCTTGGATGCCCTCAATCATGTCCCATATTTTGGAGAAGAGATCCAAGGTGATGTGAAACGCTATCTGGATGGCCTTGGTAACTGGGTCAGGGCAAATGATTGTTGGAGCCTCGAGTGTCGCAGGTACTTTGCTACAGGTGGGATGGAAATCCAGCAGAGTAGAAAAGCGGTTTTGCTACCTTTGTTAGTGTCATACCTTCAAAGGCCAAAGAGTCTTCTGATCCTTATTCCTTAGGAGCCGTGGTCCTTAAGTTGTTCTGCTCTTCAATATGTTTTGTATTTCGACTCAAGCCTTAGATACTACAGTTGTAAAGGGTTGCTTGTTATATCAATATGTTGTAGGTGCTATTATTACTTCACAGATACTGAGAATAGTTGCAAAAGTTCCTTTTAAGTACTAAGGACAGATTGAATCTAATAAGGGAGATATGCAGGGTCAAATAAAAGTCCAAATGTCTGTTATTAGGATGTTCAAAAGCAGCTGCATCTGTCAAGGGACTTCCATTTTGGTCTACACTGACTTCTACTTCCTCTGCCCCCCTACACTTCAGTCTGCCCCCTTGCACCACTCTCCAGGACCCCCAGGGCCTGCTCTAGACCTCTGGAGATCTCTGGAAATCTCTGGATGTCATTTCCCTTTTGAGCAACCTCCAGAACTTCCTGCACTTCCTGTTGAAGCATTGTCCAAGGTTAAGCTTAGCTGATGTATGATGGTACAATTGTGGTTTTGTATCACAAACCTGCATTACATAGATAGTGATGCTTATTATACACAAAAATGTGACCATGGTCTCAATGTCCAGGTAAAGTGGTTGTTTCCTAAAATGTGTGTATACATTGAGAAAATAACAGATTGGAAATCTCCAAATTGTTAATTATTCTCATAGTCTCACTGGATCTGCTTGTAAGGGCAACCTCTGGGAGTTGTGGCTCAATCACACAACTAGCAGAGGGGAATCCAAAGTTATATTAGGAATGATAATCAACAATACAATGACAACCAATCACCTAGCAGAGGGGAATCCAAAGAGAACAAGTCTAAGGATCCCCACTGCTTGGTGCAGTGCATCAGTGGGCGGCAGAGGTGAGAACAACTGTATAAGTGACCAGAGCTAACCTTGACCTTAGGTAATGCTCAAAGGGGAAGTGTGGGAAATTCTGAGGTTTTTCAAAAAGGAAATGACCTCCAGAGATCTCTGGAGATCTTTGGAGGTCTAGAGCAAGCCCTGGGGGTCTTGGAGAGTGGTGCAAGAGGTGGGCTGGATCATAGGGAAGTGCTTCAAGGAGAAGTCAGTGTAGACCAAAAATGGAAGTCCCCTGACACTGCTCATGATGCAACAGCATTTTAGCACATTACTGCCATACTACACTCAGAATATCTTTAGAAGGAGAAGAGTTTGTATGGGCAGACTCATTGTATGGGCAGACTCAGGATATCCAAACTTCTGCATTTCAAAAAGGATACCACTTGAGGATTCTTGCATGTAACCTTTGAAATGTCTGTTTGAGCATGTTGAAGAGCCTCACAAGAGATCAAAGATGCTTCAGCATTGCATGATGACTTAGTGAGAAACAAGCTGTCTGATATATTCAGAGATGAATGAATGAAATTGTCCATGGACCAGAGATCTGTGTCTATGTAAGACTAGAAACCATTTTTAGAGGAAGGTAAGGCTTAGTAGTTAGAGAGTACAAGCCTTTCAATCTTACTCTTAATTTAATCAGCCACTGTATTGGCATCAAGATCAGAACTTTTGCCTGTCAAGTTCTGCTAATTGCAGGGGCTCAGATCACTAAACAAGTCCTTACTAGGCAGACACAATGTATTACATGCACAACAAGTACCCTGAATGAGCTCAGGGTACAGGAGACCAGGGAATAGGGCCAAGGAGGCAATGAAATTGAGGGCAAGGAGTACTGGCCATGTCCAGGAGTGGTGTGCACAAGAGACAAACACTGGAAGTGCACAAACTAACCCTAAACCCTAGTACCTCCACAGCTTTGAGGATGTGTTTTCTAAGGCCTCCTTTGACTCACTCCTGAAGCGCAAGCAGTGGGACTATGCCATTGAACTGATGCTAGATTCCAAATCCTCCAGCTGTAAGGTCTACTCATTAGCATCTAAGGAGCAGGACAAGCTTGATGCCTTCCTTCAGGAGAACCTGGACTCTGGTTGCATCTGCCCTTCCAAGTTGCCAATGGCCTCTCCAGTCTTCTTCATCAAAAAGAAGAATGGTTCACTCTGGCTAGTCCAGGACTACTGTGTTCTTAATGCCATGATGGTGAAGAATTGCTACCCCCTCCCCCTCATCTCCAAGCTCATTAATAACCTCTGGGGGGCACAGTACTTCACCAAACTGGATGTCCAGTGGAGCTACAACAATGTGCGCATTTAGGAAGGAGACAAGTGGAAGGCTGCCTTCTGGACCAATTGAGAGCTGTTCAAACCATTTGTCATATTCTTTGGACTCACCAACAGCCCAGCCACTTTCTAGACAATGATGAACAACATCTTCCAGGACCTCATTGTGGAAGGTGTATACCTTGACAACATCCTCATCTACATCAAGACGCTTGAGGAGCACTGCCTAGTTACACACATTGTCTTGGAACGCTTCCATCAGCACCAGCTCTACCTCAAACTGGAGAAGTGCAAGTTTGAGCAGACCCAGATCAAGTATTTGGGGCTAATCATCTCACACAGAGCCATAGAGATGGACTAGGGTTAGGGTTAGGGTGTGGTGAAGTGGCTGGAGCTCAAAAACAAGAAGGAGGTGCAGGCCTTCCTAGGATTCACCAATTTCTACTGGAGGTTCATTCAGGACTTCTCCCATCATGCATGCCCTCTATTTGATCTCACTTCAAAGAACACTGCTTGGAGCTGGAGGCCCCCAGAGCAGACTGCCTTTGATGCTCTCAAGTGAGCAGTCACCTCTGGGCCTGTCCTCCTCTTCCCAGATGACAACTCTTCCTTCTGGGTGGAAGCAGACAGCTCTGACTTTGCCACTGAGGCTGTATTGTTGCAACAGTCCTGGAATGATGCAAAGTGGCATGCAGTGGCCTTCTACTCTAAAAGCCTGAATATGGTAGAATGCAATTATGAGCAGGACAAGGGAATGCTGGCTATCATCCAGGCCTTTGAAGAATAGTGGCACTTTCTGGAGGGTTCCCAGCACAAGTTTGAGGTTTGGACTGATCACAAGAACCTCGAGTATTTCTGGACAGCCAAGAAGCTCAACTGTCAACAGGCCTGGTGGTCTCTGTATTTAGCCAACTTTGACTTCTTGTTGCACTACAAGCCTGGCCGGAGTATGGGAAAACCTGATGTGCTGTCTTAGAGAGCAGGCCATGGCACCGGCAGGGATGACAACAGCAACATTGTGCTTTGGCTAGAGTTGTTTGCCATTTAGGACATGGAGGGCTTGGCTGTCCAGGGAGTGGAGGTTGATATCCTCTGGAACATCTGGCATGGAAACTGGGATGGCCACCATGAGGATGTTGTTGCTCAAGTGGCCATGGCTCTGAAGTCAGGACCCACCACAGGATGCAAGTCATTCCACACAGATGAATGGGCCCTCTGAGATGGGCTCCTGACCTTCCAGGACCACATCTATGTGCCCAATGTCCCTGAGCTCTGTCAGAGAATTGTCAAGCAGCACTGCAACATTGCTGGACATCCTGGCTGATAGAAGACACTGGAGCTAGTGTCCTGGAACTACTGGTGGCCCCAGATGTCCCAGTACATTGGATCCTACACTAGCACATGCAACCTTTGCCACCAGAACAAGCTTCAGCACCACCTCTCCACTGGACAACTCCACTCACTACCAGTTCCATCAGAATGATGGAATGTAGCCTCCGTGGACTTCATTGTAGAATTCCCTGATGCTCACGGCTATGATACCATCATGGTAGTGGTGGACCTTTGTGGCAAATGAGCACACTTCATCCCCACCCACACCACCTGCTCCATCATGAGTGCTGTGAACCTGTACTGGAAAAATGTCTGAAAGCTTCATGGCCTCTTAGATGCCCACGTGTTGGACCAGGGCCCACAGTTCATAGCAGAGTTCACCCAAGAACTCTATTGACTGCTCAACATGAAGCTCCACACCTCCACTGCCTACCATCTACAGTCCAACAGCCAGACAGAATATGTGAACCAGGAGCTCAAGTAGTACCTCTGCCTTTTTTGCAATGAGCAGCAGGATGACTGGGATGAGCTGCATCCAGATGTTGAGTTCCAGTACAACAACCATGTTCATGTAGCCACTCAGGTGTCACCCTTCTTCCTGAACACCGGATGCCACCCATGCATGGGCTTTGAGCACTAGGCCCAGCCCTTGGAGCACAGGAGGAGGCCAAAGCGGCTCTGTCAAAGGCAAAGGACGACATGGCCCAATACTATGACTGTGGAAGAACACCAGCACCCAAGTACCAGCCCAGAAACTAGGTATACCTGGATGCCTCTGAAATCATCACTACTTGCCCATCAAAGAAGCTTTCACACCATTAGCTAGGACCCTTTATGGTGGAACAACAGGTAGGCCTGCTAGCCTACCAACTCCAGCTCCCAGCAGGAATGTGACAGCTTCACCCAGTATTCAATGTGGTCAAGCTAACACAATCTAAATACAGTGAAGCGCCTTTCAGCCCATTGTATCGCATTTTTGCAACTCACCTGCTTCCATCATCTTTGCTGCCTCCCCAGTTGTGATGCTAATCATAGAGGGGAGGGGCACCAATTCCATCTTTGGTGGGGTCATTGGACCTCCTAACATAAAGTAAACCTGACCCATCCAGTCGGTGGATACCCCCCTCTGTCCTAGAAATTTCAGGGTTGGTAGCCACGTGCTAGTGATGTTTCTCCCAACTATTGATGACTCTAGGGCTCAAAGGCTTGAAATGCCAGAATATTGCCACGATATCTGGGCTCATAGGCTGATGCCAGGATATTGCCACTATGAGAGGTTGATCTGCCGCCATCTGAGTCGGTCAGGTTTACTTTATGTTAGGAGACATTCCACTAAGCCACTGTGGCTTAGTGGAATGTCTCCTAACAAGGAGGTCCAATGACCCCACCAAAGATGGAATTGGTGCCCCTCCCCTACATGATTAGCATCACAACTGGGGAGGCAGCAAAGATGATAGAAGCAGGTGGGTTGCAAACATGCGATACAATGGGCTGAAAGGCGCTTCACTGTATTTAGATTAGATAACTTCTTAACTTGAAAGAGGCTGGAATTTCTAGGACAGAGGGGGTTATCCACCGACCGGATGGGTCAGGTTTACTTTATGTTAGGAGACATTTCACTAAGCCACTGTGGCTTAGTGGAATGTCTCCTAACACTCCTGTCTCAATAGCATCTGCCATATCACAATTGGTTAGTGCAATGTTAGTTGCAGCTCCAGTGTTTGTTTCCAGAGCTGACCCACGTTTGAGTCCATTTCAATATATCAACAGAGGCCAGTGGCCTTGAGAACAAAATTAGCTGCACTTTCTTCAGCATGTTTAAAGAGCAAGCAATAATGGTCCTCCTCAGACAGTTCATGCCATTCATCCCACTGTGGAATGGCTGGAGGGGTTCTATATAGTGAGGTGCTGTAGGCGCTCATTGTCAATGTCTTTGAAGGAGTCAAGGGACATCATGGGCTGGTGAAACTGTTGCTCCAAGTAGACCACACCATACCACACCATACATGTAGGTATGGTCCACCCAGTCCATTGGGATTTGATTGTATAGAAGGACATGAATTGCATCATTGTCAGAGAAGTTCTGCACCTGATCATCAGATACATGGACTTGACATATTTCTACCTGGGCCTCAAATTGGGCCACAAGCAGGCATCCAGGATGAGCTGTGGTGTAGGTGGTAACTGCTTCCTGATACAGACCAGGTTGTGCCATGACTAGCATGAACCAGAAAACTAATGTAGTCTTACCTGTGCTATTAGTGCAGAGAGCTTGACAGAGTGCAAACCCAAACAGGGTTTGCCAGTGCATCTGATAGGCAAAGTCCACCATGATGCCCTGCCAGGTATTTCCCAACCCAGGATGACTATAAATTGGTGCATATTGCACTATTTGTTGTGCAAGAAGCATGAGGGGATGTGTCAATGTTTGATGAGGGGCAGGTCCTCAGGCCTCTGCATTAGATTGATAAGATCTTGATATACAGGATCAGAAAATAGTAGCTGCATTGTTTAGTTGTGCAGTGCTAAATCAGTGCATCTGCAGCTCAGTCAACAGCATAAACATGACTATATGGTTATAACAGAGAACACATGGATTTGCATAGTACTTAAAGAGCTGTTCAAGCTCATATAGAGTGCAGGGGAGACCCCTGTGTCCAAATTTGTACACCATTGTCCACAGTGTGTCCCCTGATTTACTGGAACTGAACTCAAAAGCTGCTGCACAATTGGTGTTGGCACTGATGAAAACAGTATTTATCCAGTATAACAAAAGCATGATTAGAGCTGCTCTACTTGGAGTGGCCCTCAGATCTTGAAAAGTTGTTTTGTGCCCTATGAGCTAGAGTGGCCGCTGCCTGTGCTTTATTTGCCTTTTTCTTGGTGAGCTTCTTTTTTTGTTGAATACACTGGAAGTGCTCTGCAGGCATTTTGCCCTCTTCTTCTTCCTCCTTCACCTCCAACAACAACTTGTAGTTGCTCTCATTCTCTTCTGTCAGAATGACCATTTGTAACTGATGTGGCTGCAGGCCATGCCAGCATCAATAGAAGAAACAAGGCTACTGCTGGAACTGCACAACCAGCACTGAGCACCACTGCCCAAGCAACTTTGACTAGACATGGCAGTTGTGGTCTAGCCTGCTTGAGCTCCACACTCACTCCTTTGTAGAGTGGCAGTTTGCACTTTGCAGCATGGTCTATCTGTTCCAGCGCTGTTATGTGCTGCCTCCTCATAGTCATTCTGCAGGAATGTAGCTGTTGCAGGCACTGGCTGCCCAGCTGCTTTCAATCAGCACAGTAGTGCTTCTGTCACCATATTCATCTGTGCTTGTGGTGCATACTCCTCCATTGGCAGCTGCACTACTACATACACATATGACTGCTTTAGTGCCTGCACCTGGCTCAGCCCCGGCTGTGGCATGTGCTCATAGCACCTTTTTTCAACTTGGTGCTTATTGTGCTCTTCCTCATCCACATTCATCCATATAATGATGGGTATCTAGTACAAAAGCAGCTCCTCACAGCCTAAATAAGCCATGGCTGCATAGTGCAGTTGCCTCATTGGCAGTGGTTGTGGAATCTGCATAAAATATTAGTAATTTTGACCCTGTGCAAGTCTCCCCCCCTTCTCAGAGCTTTATGAGCTCTGTCTAAGTTCAGGTAGACCCCACAAGGCCATTTTCCTACTCAAAGTCTACATGTCCATGATGTATCACGACAAGGAAAACTCAGAGAAAAAATCTCCCTAAAGTCTGCTAGGCAGACAAACACTCACAAACTCCCAGCCACACAGCATGTGACACCAGGGATAGCCATGGTCACTAGACTACGTAGCCAAATAAGGACAACTAGTTAGCCACTAGACCTATCCAATGATAGCACAGCCATACAGCTTACTCAGCCAGTTGGACTTAGCCACCATCTGGCCTCTACACACCCTATGCGTGTCGTGCAATCTGACAAGAGCATTTAACAGACTGTAATTCAAGGTATCAGTCCATTGCTGCAAGTGATTTGCAGTTGACTAGGGGCTCCCATGTAGTGTCCCCATGACTCTTGCGCACCTCAAATTTGAGGTCTTCTGCCAGAGTCCACCTATGACCTATGAGTTCATCCACGAACCATTCTTGGTTGTCAGCTGTGCCAAAATTGTAAGGCTCTGGCATTGTGCAGTTTGGAAACAGCGCATCATTGTTTTCTAGATTTTGGCATGATTTGCTGTGCCGGTAATGCAGCTGGCAACTCAAGCACATAATTTAAAGTGCTGGCTTTGGCCTCTGAAACCCTATATGATCCTATCCATTTAGGGCACAGTTTACTTGCTCATCCTCCTTTGGGCAAATTCAAATTCTTGGTGGCTAAATACACCAAACTGCCCTTTGCTATTGCCAGTTCCTTGCTCTGGCAATTATTAGCATGCTATGCCTGAAAGACACAAGCCTTGATTATTGCATCATGTGCATTCACCATTTTCAGTAGCACATTTTGCATGAAGTCCTTGATCTCTTTATAAATCACTATGTCAGTGCACAGTTCCTTGATCATAGATGGCATGTAGCCATTGTTGACCTCAAAGGGTGCATACCTAATGGTTCTGATATGCTCGCATTAATTGCAAACTCCATCACAGGAACATGGTCAATCCAGTCCTTTTGATCAGAACACATGAACACTCTGAATATCTGCATGACATTCCAATTCACATATTCTGTCTGACCATCCATCTGTGGATGGAATGAAGTTGACATAAGCAACTTCACACCAAGTAGTTTATGTAGCTCCTTCCATCATTTGAAAGTAAATTTAGAATCTTGATCACTAACAATCAAGCTAGGTAGGCTGTGTAGGCATACTATCTCCTTGAGATAGGTCTATGACAGTTCTGAAGCCTTTGTTGTCAATTCACTGGTATTAAATGGACCATGCTGGTCATGTGGCAGATACCTACCCATAAGTAGTTGAAGCCACGTGATTCAAGGAATGTCCAATGAAGTCCATGCTGATTGAGTCTCAGGGATTCACTGGGACTGGCAGCAAGTGCCACTGGCTTCTAGTTTGATATCTTTGAATGTTGACATGCTTCACATGTTGCACAGAGCTGATTCATCTCCTTAGCCATCTGTGGCTACCAGTACAATCAATGCACATATTTGAGCATCTTCTGGTATACAAAATGCCCAACAATGCAATGGCCTTGTTCCATAATGAGCATGATCAGCGCTCTGTCTCTCAGGACACATATCACCTTGAACCCTGCAAGACTTATCAAGTAAATGAGTTGCTACTTGATTACAAAGCAGAGGTGCTCCTTGGGTTTGTTGAGTATTTTGACAAATAGATTGTTCTGAGAGTATCCTTTCTGGATACATGCATGCAATTGCATGTCTTCAAGATCAGTGGTTTCAAAACTGGGGATGACTGTCTCCAAGGCCTGTTTCACTGTTAGATTGTTGTCATTACCTAATGACTCCACCACTGGCTGCACCACAGCTAACTCCATGTCAGTGAGACTTTGAGCTTCAAGGTCCTGCAATTTCAGTTGCTTCCTGAGTCAGTTACTTTGGTGCAGCTTGTGAGCCTGCTTGGCTTGTACTTCCACATGATGTTCCACTATTTCTTGAAACCAATGTAAGGGCAAGTCTTTGCCCTCTAGATCTATCCTTTTGTCTGCTTGAACAGAGTCATGGATGTCATGGACATCCTCACATGTATCACTCTCAAAGTCTTGCAACAAACAGTCCATGACCTTATTGAGTTCTCCTTTGACATAAGTTATGTCAAACTGGTAACACAACATGTAGTCAATCCATCAATGCTATCATAGTGACAAATGTACTTGAGTTTTGAAAAACTCCAGAGCTTTATGATCTATAATTATATGGATCTTATAGCCCATTAGTTTATCCTCATTTGAGGAGGGCTTCTGTCAGGTTCTGCTGACCATGGGGGCTCAGTTCACTGGGCAAATTCCTTATGTGGTGTGCATGATGTCCACAGATGCAACATACTGGTGAGAGCGCAGGGTGTAGGAGACTGGAGTGGGACCAGGGATGCAAGCGGAGAATTGCTGATCATGCCAGGGCAGGGATATGAGTGTCAGGGCTGGGGAAGAGGGATGAAAGATGAGTGCCAGGGTAAGCATGAGTCTTGGGAATGTAAGGAAAGAGGACAAAGCAAGTGCTGGTGCATGAGCAAGTCCCAGGGTTAACAAATAGAAGGCCAGGGCAAGTGTGAGGACTTAGCAAGTCCTGAGATCAAAGGCAAGAGACATGGGGATCTAAGCAAGCTGAAAAAAGAAAGAGTCAAGATAAGATAAGGAAAAGGGGAAACAGAACAAGTCAAGACAAAGGCAAGAGATGAGAGAGTAGAAAAGGAACTTAGATACTTGAGGCAGAAAAGAAATAAAGCAGAGATAGATTCTGAGTACAAGACAAGTACAGACAAGAGAAACAAGGCGATACAAGACAAGTACAATACAAAACAGGACAGAGTTGGAGAATAAAAACCCGAATGTGCAAGACTACAAGACAGAGACAAAACACAAAACATGAAACAAGAAGTATAGCAATATCAAGAATAGAGTACTACTTGCTACTCTACGACTTATATACTGTATGGTAAGTAGGCTCCAGGGCTCAGGTCCAGGTCCTGGTGAGGAGCTGTGGCGCCGGGGCTTGGGGTGAGATCCAGGGATTGTGCAAGGTGGTGGTGGAGGTTGAGACATGTTGTGCAGCACAAAAAAAGCTCTGAAAAGGAGGGTCTTACTTTGGGAGCACAGAGACATGTAGCGGCAATGAGGTGAGGAGGCAAGTGGAAGTGGGGCATGGTGTGCAGAGGTTGATCTGGCAGTGATGCATGGTCATGATGTGTGATGGAGGCCTCAGCACAGGCTGTGGGGAGCGGGGGGGGTTGCCAGCGCTGGTGCTGATGTGGTGGCTGCAGTTGGAGAAGCGTCAAAATAGCCGTGGCCAGCACTGATGTGGCGGTTGTGGGCAGTGATGGCCAAAAGGATGCCAGGAGTGGCAGTGGCTGGTGGTGGTGATGGATGGTGATGGCCAAGGGCTGCCGAGGTGGCTGGTTAGGTAGTGGTCTGGGCCTGGGACAGTCACAGAGATGGATTTGAGGAGGTTGGAGTTCCAGGGCCAGGGCTAAATCTCAGAGGTTGATAGTGGGTCGTAATAGCTTCTAAAATTGTGAGTGTCTCTAACTCATGCACTGCATAGTTCTGTTGCACAGTTGTAAATTTGTGCAACATAAACCCTGCCAATCTGCAGGTCTACCAGGCTTTTCCTTGGCCAAACATGGCCCCTCCACTCAACTTTGAGGCGTCACATATGAGCTATATAAGCTTGTTGAGACATGAGTTGATTGGGCATATGATTGGCATCTTCATGCAGATTTGTTTTATTATCTTGAAGCAATACTGATGTAGTGGTCTCCAATGGAACAGGGACCTGTTCTGGGCCATAGCCATGAGGAGACCAGTATATGCAGTTATGTCTAGTAAAAAGTTACCAATGTAGTTTACAACTCCAGCAAAATGCTGGATATCATTATAATTACATGGTGTTTGCCACTCTTGAATACCATTGAGTTTGTTACAGTCTGGGTGAATGCCCTGCACATCTATGACGTGTTCTAAGCAATCAATACTCTGTGCATACAACTCACACTTTTTCTATTTAAGATACAAGCTTGCTTCCCACAGTTGTTCAAATACAACACATAAGTGTTGCTTGTGCTCCTCTATGGAGTCTGAGAATATGAAAATATTGTCTAAGTAGATGTGCATGAATTTTCTGACGTCATTTTTGAATATAGAGATCATCAGCCTCTGGAATCTTGCTGGAGTGTTTCAGTTACTAATTTGCATAGTATCACTCACAAATGTCCCCATCAGGGATGCAAACACATTTTTGGGATGTCTTCCATGCATATACATACTTGTTCATATGCATCAGTCAGGTTGATTTTCAACATGTATTTAGCTTTTGCCACATCTTTGCAAATAACTTGCTCATCAAGCAAGGACATCACATCCTTGATAGTATTATTGTTGCACTGCCACACATCCAATACAGTCCATAAGATTCCATCTTTCTTAGAAATACACAGTAATGGTGCAGCTTGCACTGCTGGTTGTGGTTCCCACCACTTCATGTTAATATATCTATTTGTCTTTTCACAAAGTTGATCATGCAATGCTTATGGGCAGCAAGGAAGATGGTACTTGTACTGCTTGTTCTCATTTATGAGATTAATCTCATGGTTCACCTCCCTCTGTGGAGGAAGTTCCTCTTTTGTTCCATTGACTATATCAGTGAACTCTTGCTGCCACTGTTGGCACAATCATGGAATATCTTCCTGCATTAGACCCTGAGCCTTTTGCTTGCTTTTATCAATGTGCTCTAGGTGTGGATGAGCCTTAGGCTCAAATCATTCTCTCAGCACTTGTAAGTGCGCTTCTCCAAAGTCTTTCATTCTCAGCCTCAACATAGGCTGTGATATCACTGACCCCGCTGACCACTGCACTCTTCTTGCCTCCAGCAAGACACCATTGAACATAATGTCCAATGGTTCAAATATTTCATCATTGAGCAATTGACAATAGACTTCTCCCTCAAGTTGGAATGACACAACCCACTTCTGTGTCACTATTGAGGCTACCACCTTGTTCCACTCTGTGAGCATGCATAGTGTCAGGTTCTGCTGACCATGGGAGTTATAACACATGGGTCATAGGCTCATTGCATGTCTGGTGGTGGAATTGGTTGATTCCACAAGGATCCCACACTGTTTGTTGTTCCCACTATGCTTGTGACACTCTGCCACTGCTCTCACTTCTCAACTTTGTCTGTAATGAGGTCCTCTACTCTAACTCTGGAGCTAGTTGGTCAACACTCCAATGCTCCTATCAATACTCATTTAGAGCAAATTTTTCCATCCAGATCAGCCTTGTCAGGCCTTTTTGTGGCTCTTTTGCTTGCCACACTAGTTTCTTCCAGCTCTATTCAGAGCTCCTCAGAACTCTTGTTCAGTCATCAGAATTGCCAGCACATCCACTGGCAGGCTGGCCACAGGAGCTAATTCTTTCTCAACCTCCTCCATGGTCACAATCCTGTGACCATTTAGTCAGTCATGCCCATTGCAATGTTTATTTGTGGTCCTATATTGTTGTAGCCATCCATCAGTGATCGTCAGGACAACTCTCTCAGCTTTCAACAGAACTCCATTGACTATAACTTTGTATTTGACAAAGTCAAGACTGACTTTGTTTCTATGCATGAATGGCATACCGATAATCATATCATAGCAATCAAAGTTTGCTATATCCACATATTCTTTTGTTGGGTGTTCTGATGTCTTAATAATTACTTCTGTACCAAACTGCACCATGGCACAGCTCTCCATAGTTTCCAACTGGAGCATCAATGGCTCCATCAACTCATGAACATGGATAGCATTCACATGAGCAAACTGGGGTGTAATGCCCATGGTGGTACTCTCTGAGTCCCACATTGTCCATGCTGGATGTCCATTGACCTCCATATACGTACCTAAGCACTCCTTCTTCTGAGGAGTATAGCTGCAGCTTATCCACCACTTTCTGCAACATTACATGTCACATATGCACATATTTATCTCCTTAGTACTCAGACAGAGCAAACATGCTCCTTCTTGTTATTGTGAGCATAGTAATTGTTGTTATATACATTGACAGCAACATATTCATTGCCATCAATCTGGATGCTCTCAGCATTGTCCACCACAGACTGCTTCTTGGGCTCTTGAGGAGCCCCCTCATCCTCAACAAGTTCCTCCAGCTCCTCAGCACCATCACTCTCACCATCACTTCTTGCTGCTGCCATATGGGCAGCCTATACATGCACCTTTGGTGCTTTACACTCCCTGGCATAGTGGCCTACACAGCCACAATTGTAACATTGTGGTGACCTGCCACTTGGCCACTCAACTGCATCACCACTGTGCAAGGTGGCCTTGATGGGACCAGCTCTCAGCGGACCATCCTGCATCACCTTTGGACCACATTGGCCCACTGCAGGCCCATTTTGGGCCTCCTTAATCACTGGTACATTACCAGTCAGTCCTGAGCCAGTCCTCCAGCCTGCTGGCAGCGTTTGATGTATCACAAACCATGGATTATGATTTAGTTCCATCTCAAAACACTTTGCCAAGAATGATTGAACCTTCACAGGCTGACGCTGTCCTGTTGTGCGGTAAGAGCTGCGCTGATTGTAGTGTGTCACAGTCCATGCTGACTGCTTGTAGCATATAGCATATGCTAAGAACTTGGTCATAGTGTTGATCTCTGGTGACAAGCTGTTGTGTATGAGTGTGCCACACATCTCAGTGAGTATTCCATCCAGGAATGTCTTCCTGATAGTAAATTTGTTTGGATAGACAGCCATATTTTGAGCATGACCCACCAGGTCATTGTAGAAAGTCTGGACACCTGTTCTGGCATTGTACACTGCAGTTCAGAAGGCTTCACAAGCCTCCTGCATGGTTGCCACATTCACAAAGTGGTTATATAACCCAATAAGGAACTCCTTAAAGGTCCAGTCATGCTTGTCCTAATTGGTATGTAGCACATGCCTGCAGAATCAGTTCTGCGCCTCTCTATCCACAAACTCTTGGAGCACAAATATGCACTCTTGATCCATATGATCACCTCCATAGCAGCACACTGCCAAATGATAACATATGTCCATGGCCCAGTCTTCCAGTTGGAAGAACTTGTGACCTCCAGCATATGCTTGAATATGCTTTCCTTCCAATTTATGGAGTTGTACTCCATCTGAGAACTTGAATCTAACTCCTAAAGAGTCATCTACTAGGTGATTGAGACAGTTAAGCATATAATCCATGTGGATCCTGACTGCTTCATTCATCCCTGATGTGGTCACATGCAAATCATGAGGTGAGGGCATAGACCATGCCTTTGGTCTACATTGCACTGGGTACACCACCCGTTGCTCTTAAGGTTGCACTGGTGGTGCCCTAGAGATTGGTGTTTCTGGTCAATGACCAGAGTGTCCTTGGTCATCTCAACAATCCTGCCTGTTGTGGTTGTCATTCCGATTCTCATCTCCTTGGTCACTGTGGCAATCACCATCACCACTATCATTATCTGGATTCTTATCTGGTTCTTTAGTTCTTGTAGAAAATTGTCACCTCATCTCATCAACTGGCATGACCCCTTTGCACCCTTTGAAAACTACCCCTTGGTTGTCTATCAACAACTCACCTCGCTCCTGCAAATCTTGATTGCAGATGCATTGATAGTTAACACACTCATTCCAAGTGTCCATAAGACAGACACATCCTGCAGCACGTTGTGGTCTCTCATTGTGTGCCTCTTTCTTAACCATGACATGCCTACAAGGTATCCTTACTTCCAGTGGTTTTTCCACCTCATCCTCGCCTGCAAGGTTAGATGTTGCCCTCTTTGCCTCTGACAATGCTGAACAAGGCATTCCACATTCAGACATCTCTCATAATCCTGCTGGGACTCATTCACCTGATGAGGCACATTCAGGACATCCATTGCCTCTGCAATGTTGGGTGCCCACATCATAGTCCAAATACTTAGCTGGTGTGGCTGTTGATGTTGCAGTTTCTCAGGCTGCTTTGCACTTGATGTACTCATTGAGCTCAAGCTCAAAGATACTGTAAGGGCAACCTCCAGGAGCTGCGGCTCAATCATAGTAGAGGGAAATCCAAAGTTATATTAGGCACAATAATCAACAATACAATGGTAACTAATCACCTAGCAGAAGGAAATCTAGAGAGAACAAGTCTAAGGATTCCTGCTGCTTGGTGCAGCACATTAGTGGGTGGTTGTAAGGGCAACCTCCAGGTGGCTCAATCACACAACTAGCAGAGGGAAATCCAAAGTTATATTAGGCACAACAATCAACAGTACGATGGAAACTAATCACTTAGCAGAGGAAAATCCAAAGAGGACAAGTCTAAGGATTTTTGCTGCTTGGTGTCATGCATCAGTGGGTGGTGGAGGTGTGAGAACAACTGTACAAGTGACTGGAGCTAACCTTAACTTTGGAAAATGCTCAAACAGGGGGTGCAGGAAGTTCCGGGGGTTTTTTAAAAAGGAAATGGCCTTTGACAATCTCTAGGAGTCTAGAACAAGCCCTGGGGGTCTACAGCAAGCCTTGAGGGTCTATAGCAAGCTCCAGGGACTCTGGGGAGTGGCATAGGAGGTGGGCAGGATGTTGTGAAGTGCTGAAAATGAAAGTTGGCTGAAAGTCCCCTAACAGCGGTGAAGGCATCAAAACAACTATACAGATGACCAGAGCTAACCTTAATCTTGGATAATGCTTGAACAGTGACTGCAGGAAGTTCTGGGGGTTTCCTCAGAAGAAAATGACCTCTGGCAATCTCCAAGGGTCTAGAGCAAGCCCTGAAGGTTCCAAAGAGTGGTGTAGGAGGTGGGTGGGGCATATTGAAGTGCTGAAAATGAAAGTTAAATGAAAGTCCCCTAACAAATACATATAAACAGTTCAATATATTCAGTTGAATCACACCTGAGTACATGCTGGCCTCTATCAGCCAGGAACTGCAAATGCTTTCTCATGTAAAGCTGCAGATGCTTTTACGTTGATTCTTTGGTGACCATTGGAAAACAGTCCAGTACCAGCCACAGCTGGACTGATAAGGTTGATAATGGCCTTTTATCTTCCCCTTTGTCAGAGGAATCCAGTTCATGCTCTAAGCTCAGAACTTTCTGGGGGCTCTTGTGCCTCACCTGTGGCTCCTGGCCACTTTCTTCAGACTTATTCATTATTCAGGGTGCTAACAGCACCTCTTTTCCAGCTTGTTTCTTCTGTCTGGACACTGTTATTGGACCTGATCCCTAATGGTATGTTGTATGCTCCAAGACCATATTCTGTCCTTTTCTAGCTTCCAGTTTGGGCTGCCCACTCCTGAATGGAGTACTATGCACCAATGCACTAGCTCCACATATTGGATAGGTCCACTCATTGTCCCTGTGGCCACCGTGGTCTTCTGAGGTATACTCAGGTAGAGTAGCAATGCCTCATTTGTTGCTGGAAACAACATCCCACATGCAAACAATTTCTCCCCTGGTCTAGCACCAGGGTTCAGAATTGACTTCATCCATGATATGGATAGCCCACCCAGTATTCCAAAGCTCATACTCATCTTGCAAGTCACTTTGTCATTCTGTTTGGGTTCAGGTTGGTATTTTGATGCATGCTGCATCTCCATTGGTTGGAAGGCTGGCTGGCTCCAATAACCCTGGTGGTTGATCCTCTGGGTCTGCCATTGTAAAAAGAAGTCAAGAAGTTTGATAGGCAGTGCCTAGTTTAGTAACAAGAACCCAGAGTCTAAAGCTGATAGCAGAAGATTCAAAAAAATGTAGCTGTTGGCTACAGATAGAACAATCTTGCATGGATCACGCAGTAGCTGAATCAGACCAAATTATTGGATTAGACTATATATGTTGTGAATACAAGATGTTGTCTTACATAAGTCTAAGGGCGCACATCACCAGCATGCATGATTACTAAATATAGTACTACAACACATTACTATGCATAAAAGATAGTCACAGTAACCCATAGGGTACATGGAGCATGCATTGCACATGACTCCTCTTGCTTTCTTATTTGGAATTTATAGATCAGGATATGATGAGACAACATGCATTCTACATATCATCATTCTAGAGCTTATTGTTAACCTGTGCCTACCATGTTCCCCTGCATGATATTGCAACAATGTTACAGGTCCATGTTTTTTCTATTATTCATTTTTTATATAGAATTTTCATTTCATATTTTCAGTCTAGGGTCCAAGGTTGTAAAAAGAGATGAGCCGTGCACGGTGCAATCAAACATTAATTTTTCTTTAATCATTTCACATTGCCTATTTCAGGCTGTTGCCACTGCAAGTGTCATTCTTATTTAGTAGTCTTTGCTAAACTCATCAGCAAAAAGTTGCCTAGAATACATGGTAATATAGGGGTACTTATGTTAACCCAGGTAACTAATATATTAGTCCTGATATATGGCCTGAACTAAAGTGTCCATCTAAATTCTAAACTTAGAGCCTATATATACCAATGGCTATGCAGTTTGTGGTTTTTATCTGGGATACTCAGTTCTAAATCAATTATGTTTTCCTTTAGGTTCCATAGTCACCTTATAGTGAAGTTACAATGATCAAAGAAAAATTTCAAATAGCAGTATCAGTTTAAAGACTAAGTTAAAAAGATCCTGGAACGTGTTATTATTTTCTCACATAGTTACCATCATATCTTGGCCTGATAAGGTTAAGACAATGTGGTAGCACTCTGAAATTACCTGGCATTCCTCATATCAGAGTGGTCTTGAATAATTTTTTGAATTCACAATGTTTTGTGATACTTTTTCAGCAATCAATGGGAGTTTATATTACATTGACCATTAAGTCAGGCTTTAGAACATAATCATCTATACTTCGAGCATTATATCCCTTTTAACCGATGGACTCCAGGGCTGTATTTGGCCATAACATCTAATTGACTTTTTGCTGATGTATAAATATCTCGGTACACAAAACTACCCTCAGTCGTCTCATCACTTTTCGTGGAGTCACAGAGGTGTCATTATACTCTACAAAGGTGATTTACTCTTACAGCCTTGCTGTGTGTACTCTCGAGGACTGGGACACCGATGCTGGCTCAGGGGGAAAGACCAAAGCAGAACAAATGAAAGAAGCCAAAAAACTAATGAATTCTTGTTATATTTTACTATATATCAAGACACATACTGCACCGTACCCTCAGTCGATAATACATTGAACTGAGGGCAAGCTGCTACATCACACTTAGATTGATATGCTGATGCTACTCGTATAGTTGATTACTTACCGGTCTATCAGAGTGACAGTTCGGTTACGAACATGTTGGATGGCACATAGTAGGCCAACAGGTCCATGCAAGTCAATGACACATTGCGCTCGGCGAAGGTCAGTCTTCCACGACAGTGCACTGTTCGAGTATTACCCCACTGACATTGCCCATGGCACTCCTGATCCATGAAGAAGCCCTGAGCTTCTATCTATCTAGTACATCCCCAACGGTGACAACATTGGGATTGACAAAGGACTTCGGCAAGATGTGGATTGTCTTCTCTGACAAAATCAAAGTGACACTCCCCATTGCTGGCCATGTCGACTGAGCGTTGCGTACCGAAGGAGAATAGGTTTTTTTTAAGGCGCGTGGACGCGAGTAGTTGTTCAAAGGTCTTGGAAAGAAGCATGCATTACTAATCAACTTGTGAAGGTGCACAGTGGCCCGTGCAGGACTTGGACACCAAATCCAGGGTATGGATTCCATTGGCACCGTACCATGTGTCTCACGTATAGCGCACGTAGTGCCCGTTGACACCTCATCTACATCTGGTAGAGGGATGGGTGCAAACAATGTTGATGAAATAAACGACGATTGACTTCATAATGAGGTCATTCACTTGTCATTACAGTACGTCTATCTCAAACACTTTTATATTAAAATTACTCCAATGAACACATATTATTCATACATGTCTCATTAATATTAGGAGTATATAGTCATCACATTCTTCTGGGGTTCGAGTCATTCTTTGACTTCGAACTCCAGGTACATTACTTTGCTTTATTATATCATTCAATGATATTCATTCTTTGACTTCGAACTCCAGACATTATCAGACCGTGAATAAATTGTTCTAAATATATTCTATTGCGCCATACATT
>JAGGAQ010000366.1:0-19822 GCA_017657225.1 Termitomyces sp. T69sscA | reverse complement strand
CCTAGTTGGCTCTTTATAATGGCCATATTTTGAAATCAACCTCTCCTCTATCACATCTGCAAATGCTGGGGTGAAGCGCTCTAAATTCTAAGTAGAGAATATCTAGGATTTCTTCTGTGTCACTCCTACTCAGTCTAGCATCTCTCTGCAAATCTGATCCAAATTTGCAACACTATCTGTATCATCAACTGCTTTTAGGTAAGACTTTTTGATTTCTTTGCCAAAAGCTTTCCAAGAGCTTCTTTCATCATAAGAGAAGCTTAATCATTCCTCTTTTGTTTGAGCATCCACATACTCCAAAATCTTTCTCTTTTTCTCCTTATCATTGGTGATACCAGCATGATCAAACAAAGATTCCATCCTTTGAACAAACTGGCAAACCTCTGAGAGTTCATTGTGTTTAAATTCTGCTATCAGCAAGTGGCATTTTATAACGATATGTCTGTTGTGTCACTTGAGATTGCTGTTGCAACTCTAGTTGTGGGACTGGTTGATGTAGTTGTAGTTGTTGTTCCATAGTTTGAGATGAACTAGGTATTTCTAGGACAAAAGTAGTAGTTGGTGTTGATTGAGTTGGAGACTTGTATTTTTCAGTGTGTATTTTTTAAAGAGAATGTCTCAATTCTTAACAGCAACAGTACCCTTGCTAGAAGCATGTTTTTCTTTTCTTTGGAGTGGTTTGGTAGCCTTAGATGAATTGGGCCAAGATCCAGGTGGTGCAAAACTAATGTTTCTTTTGACTGGACTCCTCATGAAGACCTAAAAGTCTTTGTTTTGTGCAACTGTCCAAGATTTAATCAACACAGCCACTTTCTAAAAGTTAGCAGTTTGCCATTTGATCAGATTGGCACAACCACTGCTTTGCGGCTCATTTTATCAAATCACACAGCCACTCATTCAGGCCTGGCATGTCTTGTTCATCGCTCTTATGGTGTGTATTTGGTTGGCTCAATATGTCCTTTGCCTACAGTTTTTGGCTTACTCCAACTTACAGTTTTTAATCGTTTTGCTAGGTTTTTAGGACTCTTTTATTTTAGTGACAGTTTCTGTCCTGTGTACTTTATGGCATACTTCAAAGTGGTGGTCCTCTTCTCTACAATAATTGCAAGCATTGTGAACTTCACTATCATCTTGCCTCTTATATCTATCCTTCAGCATTTCATCCATGTAGTTCAACATCTTTACTCTGATTGCTTTATTCTTTCCAGCCATGTTTGCATCTGTCTATTCATCTTTGATTTTAAACTCTTTTGCTTTAGATACTCTATGATTTTTCCTTTGATTTTGTCATTAAAAGGGTTTGTAGGTTGAATTATCATTGCTGCTCTGTTGCTAATATGGGCTTTGACTTGTTTGAATTATATTAATGCCTCTAGAGTTCTGTGGTAGATCCTGCTTATCTTCAGAAGCCTTTTGGCCTGCTCTTTTGCTTTGAGTTTCATCATTGCTCACCTGTCTCTCCTTTCAAAAAGTTGAATTGAGTCAAAGAGTTGGCTTGTGGTTGTAATGATGGCCCCTTGAATTTGAATTTTTGTTCCTTCACTTTTATGATTTCCTAAGATTGTTGCTCAGATATACATGGAGTCTGTTATATATATAATCTTCACAGTTCTTTTTGAAATCTTCTTGAGACTATTTCTTTTCTTTGACATTTTAACTCAGACTTTTGCAGAGTTGAAGATGGTTATAGAAGAATGAGTTAGGAGTGAAAGCTTTGGATTCAATTCATATTGTATATGTTGCTGCATTAGCTTTCTCTGTTTTGAATTTGTCATAGGAGAAGTGGAAGCTTAAACCTATACCATCTGATTCTTCACCTGACTCCTTTTATTTTTCTTGTTCTTGTTCTTCCATTTTTACTCTATTCATTGAAATCATCTTTGGTTCTGATTTCCTGCTATTTTTAAGTGTTTACTGGCTTTGCTAATTTGGCCAAAAGCAATTCATTGGCTTTTAAGTAGTTGAGATATTCCAGGATATGATGCTAAGTTATCTCATTATCTAAATGGATAGAGCCTGCATTTTGCAGGATCTTTTCTTTCACTTCTTACCAAAGAGAATAGTCCAGTCCAGATAATACTAATTTTTGAAAATGAAAAATCAATCCAGTGATAGACTTGTTATTACAGATTATAGATGCAGAAAGTTGAAGTGTTTCTTCTAAACCTAGGACCTTTTTCAAAACCAACATCTAATAACCATACTGCATGAGAAGAGTATGCTCCAACCTCATATTCTGAGCTAAGTAATGAATTTCAACTTGATTCCAAAGCCTCATTACATAGTCATGGAGTAATAATGAACTGTTTCTGTCACATGAATGCTCAGATTTTAAATCAAGCATAGCATCCATGGACTTCATTTTGATGCCCATGAATACAATGCCATCATGGTAGTGGTGAACCTTTACAAAAAACAAGCACATTTCATCTCTACCCACACCTGCTTTGTTATAAGCACCATTGATCTGTATTGGAGAATATCTGAAAGCTCCACAGTTTCTCTGATGCCTATGTTTCTGACCAAAGCTTGCATGTGGTGATGTAAGCTATACTGGTTATTGAATATGAAGCTCCATACAGCATATCACACACAGTCTAGTCAAACTAAATGCACATGGACTAGGAGCTGAAACAGTACTTCCATCTCTACAACAAGTGCTAAGACAATTGGAATGAGCTGCTCCTGAACACTGAGTTCCAATACAACTGAATATTACTCCTGCATGGGCTTTGAACTTTGCTCTTGCCCATTAAAGAACAAAGCTGTGAACAACTTTGTAGACCAGATAAAGATAGTTTAAGAAGAAGCCAAGGCTGTTGATGATGTGCTCTAAGACTTCTTCTATCACTCTTGCCTCCTATTTGATTTCACTGCAAAGGATGTGGCTTACATTGAGGGCTTCCAGAGCAGGTCACCTTTGATGCCTTCAAGTATGCTGGCATTATTAACATTCATTTATGTTTATTAGTATCTGCCTCTATTTACAAATACATACATAATATATTTAATGCTCTATCATCACTGAGGTTACCTATCTCTAGCATAGAGCATGTGAGATCAAAGTGGGGCTAGATGTGCAAGTAGCGATTAAGTGAATGATCACTGGTCATATTGAAGCGAAGAAGTGAGTGCTGAAGGCAAGGAAGAGATTGGAAAACAAGTGCCAAGTGAGCGTGAGTCCTAAAAACATGAGGGCAGTGGAGAAGACAAGCACTAGGAAGTGAGCAACTTCCAATGCTACTGATTAGATAGCCAGAGCGAGAAGACTTAGCAAATTCTAGAGTCTAAGATAAAGAATGCAAAGATCTAAGTGAGTCAAAAGAGGAAGGAGTTGAGATTAGAAAGGAAAAAAGGAACAGAACAAGTTGAAACAAAAGCAAGAGATGAGAGAGTAGAGAGGAGATTTAGAAACTTACAAGAAAAGAGAGATGAAGCAGAGTTAGATTGAAAGTACAAGACAAATAGAGACAAATAAAACAAGACAAGACAAAATGAATACAATTGAAAAAAAGATAAGTCAAAAAATGGAAACTAAGATGCACCAAATTGGAAAACAAAGAACAAAACATGAAACTAAAAACAAAATACAGCAATATCAAGACTAGAGTATTGGATGCTACTCTACAATTTATATACTGTACAGTATATAAGCCCCAAGGCTCAGGTCCAGTCTCCAGTGAGGAGTTGTGGCACTATGACTTGAAATGAAGTCCAAGGACCATGCAAGGCAGCGGCAATGGTTGATGCATGTCATGCAGCACAAAGAAAGATCTTGCTTTGAAAGTGTGAAGGCATGGAATGGCAAGGAGGCAAGGAGGCACAAATAGTGGGGCATGGCATGTGGAAGTCAGATCAGCAGTGATGCATGGTCATGATATGTGAAGCATCTTGGTGGTAGCTAGGGAGGCTTTGGTACAGGCTAGGAGGAGTGCTAGGGGTTGTCAATGTTAGTGCTGATGTGGTGGCTGTGATTAGAAAAAGCACTGAAAATAGCCAAGGCCAGCACTAATGTGGTGGTCACAGACGGTCATAGTCAAAAAGTGCCAAGAATGGTGATGGCTGGTTACAATGATGAGTAGTGATGACAGGGCTGCCAAAGTGGCTAATCAAGTAGTGGTTTGGGCCCAAGGTGGTTGTGGAGATTAGTTTAAGGAGGTTGAAGTTCTGGAGCCAGGGCTAAGTTGAGGATCAGTAGCAAGTCATGACAACTGTAGTGGAAGTTCCAGTGCTGCACTGCCTCCCAATCTTGCCACATGACTGACTTGCTTCAGGACCCATACGATACCTCAGACTTTGTGTAAGCAGATTTAAGAACTGGTCTTGGATTGATGTGCTAGAGGTGACACAAGAGTGGCAATGGCATGAGGGGGCATGCATCTTGTGCAGTGAGCAAGGTTATTTTATCAATGGCCTTAAATGCTTGGCTGTAAGACTAGCTGTCTGGACCATCAATGGCAAAGATTGCAACTTCTGATTTATGAAAAATGACCCAAGGGTTTTAAAACTAGAAAGTGCACTAAATCATGGACCAGACTTTGACGTCTTCTCTGCTCTGGCTACACATCTATGTGCAATAGCTTTATTTCTGGACACCCTCTTGGCTCACCTCCCTTCCCAATTCTCACAGACTCTCCTCCTCTGCACTATTCTCCTCTCCTCCTCCCCTCTTGTCAACACACTGGTAGATAGCAGCACTAACAACAAATTCATTAACAAATCTTTGATGACATTTACTGTAATGCTCTGAAGACTATTCATTCCCATCCATCTCACTCTTTTTAATGGTAGCTCCATCTCTGCCAACAACATCACTTACTACATGCAGACCATCCTCACCTTCATTAATAGTCAGTGGCAAGACTTTTAGTTGCTTGTGACTCATTTGCACGCTTTTGCTCTCTTTATTCTGGGCTTCCCTTAATTTTGCTTCAAAAACTTTTGTGTTGACTAGCAACTTCTCATCCTCTACTTTGACCAGCAAACTCCAGAGCGCCTAAAGTTATGTCATTGCTCCAGCCAGCACCACCAACCACCTCCACACCCCTCCACAGCTCTGTTTGAAGTTTGCCTGGTTATTTATCATTGACACCTGACTCGGCAACTCACTCAAAGTTTTCACCATCTTCATCAACAGCAATGCTATCAGCATGTTTGTTAGTAATTACACTCCATGTTTGTTAGTAATTACACTCCAGCTTCATTGTATTTGACAATGGTCTGTAGTTCCCAATCAACTTCCTGGTTACACAGCTCTTGAAGACCATCTCCATCATACTAGGGCTACTTTGGCTATGTGATGTCAACTCTGACAATGATTGAAGAGACCTTACCATGAAGTTCCTTAGCATCAATGCTTGTCTTGCCACTGTCCACCTTCACATCCAATTCACTGATGACCTCAGCAAGGCCAGAGCTACCGACACCCCAACAGCACCTCCAGATGACTCTGGCAAACCCTCTCCACCTCAAACTGCCTTGGGTGCACTCCTGGCCTTTCCCTCAAACATTCTCTACAACAAATACAAAGGCTCCAACTATTTTGCCTAGCACCCTCAAATAACTTCAAATACTGACAACATGGATCAATCACGCAGCCCCTTAATCCAGAAGCTCTCAACATTAAAATAATTGGCCTAGCCTCCTTTGCTTATATTCTCTAAGACGGCATCTCTGCTTTCCAACTTTACATCTCTTCAACGCTCCTGAAAGAACACCTAGTGCTGATGCCACTACTCTAGAAACAAAGACCGAGGAACAAATATTATGCAAAGTAGTTCCTTCAGAGTATTATAAATTTGCTGATATGTTCTCTGAAGGAAGCACCAAGGTGCTCTCCTTACACTGGTCATATGACCATAAAATTGATCTTGAAGACAGCACTACACCTCCATTTAGCAAGATCTACAACATGTTAAAAGTTAAACTCTGCGCTTTCAAGGATTATCTCAATGACATGTTTAGTAAAGGCTTCATCTAACCCTTGATTTCCACCACCAGGGCTCCAATCCTATTTATCAAAAAGAAGGACGGTTCTTTGTGCCTTTGCATTGACTATTGAAGCATCAACAAAGTTACTAAAAAGAACTGGTATCCACTTCTCTTCATTGGTAACCTTGTTTACTGCTTCTGCAGCACCAAAGTCTACACTAAAATTGACCTCTGCTCTGGCTATAACAATGTCTGCATAGCTCCAGAGCATGAATGAAAAACCACCTTCTGCATCTGCTATGGCCTCTTTAAGTATCTTGTAATGCCCATTTAGTATAATCAACTCCTTCACCACTTTCTAGTAGTTCATGAACAACATCATCATTGTGTACTCAGATGATATCCTGATCTACTCAAACTTGCTGCAAGAGCACCACGACCACATCCGCTGCATTCTTAAATGACTCTGAGAGTACCACTTACATGCCAAACTGGAGAACTGCTCATTTCACACCACTGAAGTTGAATATCTTGGTGTTATAGTTATCTTGGACGGCGTTCACATAGACCCCACCAAGGTGGAGGTCATCCTCAACTGGCCTTTGCCCTGGAACATAAAAGAGGTGCAATCATTTCTTGGTTTTGCCAACTTCTACCATTGGTTCATTGATAATTACTTCAGGATTACCAAACTCCTCAACCAGCTCATAAGAAAGGACACTTCATGGAACTGGGATAGAAAATGCCAAAGCATGTTCATCCTCTTCAAAGAAGCCTTCACCTCTGCCTCCATCCTCCACTACTTTGACTCTATTCTTCTCATTGTCTTTAAATGAGATGCCTCTAACTATGCTATCATCAGTATACTCTCATAGATGGATCCCAGTGGTGATGAGCTCCAGCCCATTGCCTTCTACACTCACTCAATGATCTTTGCAGAGCTCAGCTACAACATTTATAACAAAGAGCTCCTCACCATTGTTGAAGCCTTCAAGCAGTAGCAGGCTTATCTTGAGAGTACCCCACAACAAATTCAAGTCTACTTGGACCACAACAACTTTCAATACTTCCACCACAACTAAGCAACTCAGTCGCTGCCAAGCCTGCTGATTAGAAATCCTCTCTAAGTATGACTTCACCATCCACTATCACCCCAGCTGACTTAGTGCCAAGCTTGATGCCTTTATTCAGAGACTGAATGTGTACTCTAAGAAGTTGTTCAAGGCAAAACACAATGCTTTCAACCATCAAGTGGCAATTTCATTCAAACATCTTCATGCCATGCTGATCTATGAACAAACAAGGTATTCTACACCAAATCTGCAACACCCCCAAGACACTTTCTTCACTCAACCAACCTCTAGCACAACTTCACAAACAATGTTGATGCTGACCACCTCTTCACACTCTTCCCTAATGACTGACTTCTTTTCCAGAACAGATGAATTTATGCTCTAAACCACAAAAGGGTCTGCCTGAACATTCTTTGCCAGCACCACAACTACAAGCTTCATAGACATCTTAGAATTTGTAAGACTCTTTAGCTCATCTTCTGGACTTACTTTTAGCCAGGCATGAAGAAGATTATCACCCGGTATGTCTGAGCCTGTAAGTCATGTCTTCAGGCCAAGGTTCCCTACCACTACCCCCACAGTCTCCTCAAGCCACTCCCCATTGGTTGCTGCCTCTAGTCTCCATCTTGATGGACTACATCGTCAAACTTTTTAAATTAGAGGGCTTTGACACTATCTTTCTCAATGTCTGCTGCTTCACTAAGCAAGTCATCTTCATTCCCTGCTGCACCACCAACAATGCCTCAGAGTTTGCCAAACTCTTTCTTAAGCATGTTTTTTCCAAGCACAAGCTCCTAGATAACATCATATTTGATTGCAGCCCCTTCTTTGTCTCCTGGTTCTAGCAGTCGCTGTCAGGTTCTGCTGACCACGGGGGCTCAGTCTACTGGGTGAACACCTTACGTGATGATCACCATGTACACAGACGCAGAGCACCAGGAGGGGCACAAGGCATAGGAGACTGAAGCGGGGTGGGGGTGGTGTGTGGAGGAGTGCTGGTAGCGCCGGCAAGTGGGGCGAGTGTTGGGGAGGGTGGAGGTCAAGTGCTGGGGGTTGGCACGAGTCCCGAGGATATAAGAGGATGAGATGAGCGAGCGCCTGTGAGCGAGTGAGTCCTGGGGATTAAGAGATAACAAGCATGGGGACTTAGCGAGTCCTGGGAATGGAAACAGAACCAGGGAAGTCAAACAGCTAAAAGGGGAAAGAGTCGAGATAAGATAATGGGAGATGGAAATGATTAAGTTGAAAAGAGGAGCCAAAAATGGAGAATCAAGGGAACTTAAAGTAAAAAAGGGAAAAGAGGGCAATTAAAATAGATTGGGAGTACGAGGCGAGTAGAAATGAGACAGAGAGACGAAACAAGATGAGTACGACAAAAAAAGAAGCAAGTAGAAGTAACAAGACCGGGGCACGCAAGAAAACAAAGTAGAGACGAGAACAAGGCAAAACAATACAGGGCTATGGTAATATTAAGACTAGAGTACCTACTTACTACTCTACGACTTATATACTACGCAGTACGTAGGGTCCGGGGCTCAGGCCTGGGTTTCAGCAGCAGGTTGCGGCGCTGGGGCTTGGAGTGAGACTCGGGGGCTGTGTGGGGCGGGACAAAGTTGAGACATGTCGCATGGCATGGAGGTCTCACACTGGAAATGCAGAGACACACGGTAGTAGGGTGGTGAGGGGGAGCAGGAGCGGGGCGTGGCATGCGGGGGCCGGGTCGGCAGTGATGCATGATCGTGATGTGTAATGGGGGTCTCAGCATGGACCAGGGGTGACGGGTGGTGCCAGCGCTGATGTGGTGATAGTCGAGACCTGGCATTGATGTAGCGGTGACAGCGGTGATGGCCAGGGGGTGCCACGAGTGGCAGTGGCTGTGGTAGCAACGGGCAGTAATGGGCGGTGATGGCTGGGGATGCTGCAGGTGGCGGTGGCTGGTGGCGTTAACAGGCAGTGATGGCTGGTGATGGCCAAGGGAGTTGGTCGGGTAGTGGTCCAGGCTCAGGGCGATTGTGGGGGTGGTTTTGAGAGGGTTGGAGTCCTGGGGCTGGGGCTGAGTCCCGGGGGTCGGTAGCGGGTCGTGACAGTCGCTGTATAAGGCTCTTGAAATTAAAACTAACTTCTCCATCACTTATCACTCAAAAACCGACAGCCAGACCAAACAAGTGAACTAAACTCTGGAACAGTATCTCTGCCTCTATGTTAACTACTTACAGAATGACTGGCATGCTGAACTGCCCCTGGTGGAGTTCACCTACAACAACACCCTTTATTTTGCTACTGGAGTGTTTTTTTTTCTCAAGTTAATAAAGGTTCCAACTCCTGGCTCACACTTTTCCTCAGAGACATTTCCTCCTACATAGCCCACAAAGTTGCCTAAGACCTTTAGTCACTCCATCAGTTCCTTTGGGATGAAATCGACATTGCCAACTGTGAAGTCATCCTCAACTGGATCCTCAGCACCCTTGTTTGGCTCAATTGGTGCAGCTTAAAGACTTGGCAACTCTTGATCAAGCTTGATCACAAGCAACTCAGCCCCTTCAAGGTACTCCAGAAGGTCTCGACTCATGCTTACAAACTTGACCTACTTCTGGAACTCAAGGGCCTACACTTGGTCTTTCATGTTTGCCTCTTCAAAAAATATACCTCAGATTTCTTTTCTGGACAGTGACTCAGCTGATCACCACCCATCAAAGTCAAAGATGGATATCACTATGAGGTTGACCACATACTCAACACATGACTTGTTAATGACCGCCTCCACTACTTGGTTCATTGGAAAGGCTATGAACCTGAAAACAACACTTGAGAACTCTAGAGAAATCTTGCTGGCACCCCTGCCAAGCTATAAGACTTCCACCAGCAGTAGGTTGCCATCAGGATCTGATGATTAGATTGGCACAGCCACTGCTCCAGAAGTCAGTGGCCCATTGCAATCTGTCATCAAATGACACAGCCACTCATTTAGGAATCAATGCTGTCATTTTTGGTGATGGCAGGCCTGACACGTTTCTATTTGTTGCTCCCATAGTGTGTTCTCTGGTTTTCATGGTACATTCTTTTGCCTACAGTTTTTGGCTTTCTTTCCTTATTTTTTGGCTGTCTTATTCTGCAACCGCCACATTACCTCCCGCACACTATGAGACAACTGCTTCCAGTCATCCAAATGCCTAAGTGAGTGCTTTCTTTTTTTTCAATCAGTCTTCTCATGCTCTGACCAAGTCTATTTCCTCTTTTTCCATCCTTTTTCCTTGTATTCCACTTGGTCTCAATCACAGCCTCTACCGTCTCTGAGCTTTTCAGCTCTACTTTTCCTGTTTCTCCACTATTCTCAATTTTAGATAGGTGAGTTCTGCCTTTTCTCCTCATGAAAAAAAATAACACTAAATTTTTTTTTTATTTTTAGTCTATAGAAAATAAATTTTTCTTTCATTTTTTTGTTGTTCATGCATTTTTGAGCTCCTTTATAAGATTACTTCCTTGGTTGTTTGTTTTTCTGCTTTTCTTTTTTCTATGGCACCTCCTATTGCTCCTACTGCTCCTTGCAAAATGGCTGGTAATTGAGCCATGCATGCCATCCCTCAGGTTATTGATAAGACTCAGGTGTCACGACCCGCTACCAACCTCCGGGACTCAGCCCCGGCCCCAGGACTCCAACCCCCCAAAACCACCCCCACGATCGCCCCAGGCCTGGACCGCTACCCAGCCAACTCCCCTGGCCATCACTGGCTATCACCGCCCGTCAACGCCACAGCCACCGCCACTCACGGCACCTCCCGGCCATCACCGCCATGACTGCCACATCAGCGCCGGGTCTCGGCTATCACATCACATCCATGCCGGCACCACGCCGGCACCCCCGACCCACGCCAAGACCCCCCATCATGCATCATGATTGCACATCACTGCCGCCGACCTCCGCACGCCACGCCTCGCTCCTGCTTCCTCCTCACAGCACCACCACCGCGTGTCTCTGCGCTTCCAGTACGAGACCTCCGTGCCGCGCGACATGTCTTAGCCTCGCCCCGTCCCGTGCGGCCCCCGGGTCTCATCCCAAGCCCCAGCGCTGCGACCCGCTGCTGGAACCTGGGCCTGATCCCCGGGCCATACGTACTACGTAGTATATAAGGCGCAGAGTAGTAAGTAGGTACTCTAGTCTTGATATTACCATAACCCCGTCTTGTCTGTTGTGTTTTCGTCTCTGTTTCATCTCTCGTGTGTCCCAATTCATTACTTTTTACTTGCTTCTTTTCTCGTACTCGCCTCGTTTCGACTCTCTGTCTCGTCTCTACTCGTCTCGTACCCTTAATCCATTTTTGTTGTCCTCTTTTCTTTTTTCTACTCTAAGTTCTCTCGACTCTTTGTTCCCGGCTCTCTCCTCTTCGACTTAATCGTTTCCTTCCCCTGCTATCTTATCTCAACTCTTTCCCCTTTTGGCTATTCGACTTCCCCAGCTCTGCTTCTATCCCCGGGACTCGCTAAGTCCCCACGTCTGGTTTTCTCTCGATCCCCGGGACTCGCTCGCCCACCAGTGCTCGCTTGTCTCACTCTCTTGCATCCCCGGGACTCGCGCCAACCCCCGGCCCTCGTCCTTCACCCTCTCCGGCACTCATCTTACCCACCGGCGCTACTGGCGCTCTTCCACGCACCACCCCCCACCCCGCTTTGGTCTCCTACACCTTGTGCTACTCCCGGTGCTCTGTGTTTGTGCACGGTGAATAGCCGTAAGGTGGATTCGCCCAGTAGACTGAGCCCCCATGGTTAGCGGAACCTGACATCAGGTTGTATCAAAAAGCATACTGATGTTTTGACTGGCACAGCCATGTGGACTAATGGTTAGCATGATCTCTGGTTTACCTAGCATCCTCCCAAAAGGCTAAGGGTTTGAACCCTGGAACAAACACTTAGCATATTTTTTATCATTATTTTTTGATTTATTTTATCTTACTTTCTTGACCCTGAGGTTTCACCGGCCTTGCCGCTGCACCCTGATAACCACCATCATTTCACAATGCTGACATTTTGGTGATTTTATACCTACTTTTTGGCATTTTGAATGACAGACAGCTTGACTGGTGTCACTAAAGTCTGATGGACATTTTCCTATATAAAAGATTGTTGGCTATTATTTACTTACTAGTTTTCTGCTTTGGCAACCCAAGGGTTGCCAACGGCAACTCTGCTTACAATTTACTATATATACTGTACTTATATCCTGCAAATGACAAGTTACCTTCACCTTCTATTTCTTACACTTAGGCTTCAGAGCTCAATTTTGCCTCTCTTAAACTTACTCTATGCCAGAGCACCATTGTACCAGTGCTTTGTTTTGCCGCTGGAAGTACACCAGCATCCTAGCTCTCTACACGCCTTGCACCTATGGCAGGCCTCTCATTACCAAACCCTTCAACTGCATCTGAAAGGACACTCTGTTGAAATTGCATTCCAATCATTATGATTATAAACTGTAGATAAACCACCTGTCCTCACTCTTTCTGACTTTGGACTTCAGATCAGTACTTTACTTTGCTCAATACACTCTTTCTGACTTTGGACTTCAGCTTTAGTGACAGTTCCTGTCCTCTGTGCTTTGCCTGTCTTTAACACACCCTGTGGAACTGGAACAGATGCTAAAGGATCTTCACCCTCCTCAAAGAAGCTTTTACCTCTGCCCCCATCCTCTGCCTTGTCTACTCAAATGCAATGCCTCCAACTATGCCATTGCCAGTTTACTCTTTCTGATGGACTCCAATAGTGATGAGCTCCAGCTGGTCACCTTATACACTTGCTCAATGATCTTCATGGAGCTCAACTATGATATCTATGACAAGGAGCTCCTCATAAGCATGCAAACAATGGCAGACCTACCTCAAAGATGCACCCCACCAAATTCAAGTCTACTCTAACCACAACAACCAGTATTTCACTACCACCAAACAACTTCACTGCCAAGCTTGCTGGTCAGAAATTTTCTTTGAGTACAACTTTACCATCCACTACCACTTTGACCAACTTGGTGCTGAGCCCAATGCCTTTACTTGGAGATTGAATGTGTACTCCAAGAAGTCCTTCAAGGCAGAATGCAACAAAATCAACCATCAAATGATAATTCCACCTGAACATTTTCATGCCATGCTGATTATGAATGAAGAAAGTATCTTACACTAGATTTGCAATGCCTCTTGGGACACCTTCTTCACTCAGCACAACCTCTATCTGCAAACAATGTTGATGCCAATCACTCTTTCACATTCTCCTCCAATGATCAAATACTTCTTTAAGACAGACAAATCTATGCCTCAAATCATAAAATGATTCACTTGAACATCCTCTGCCAGCACTACAACTACAAGCTCTGTGGAATCTTGAGATTTGTAAGACCTTTCAATTTATCTCCTGAACTAACTTTTGGCCAAATATGAAGAAGGATCTCACTCCACCAGTTCCTCCAGCATGACATTACCAACAAAGTATATACCAAGTGCACTGATGCTCACCACAAAGTCACCTTTGATTGAAACTCTTGTATAGCTTGACCAACACACTCTAAAGACTCAGCAACCTATGATCAAGCTCAATTACAAGCAACTCAGCTCCTTCAAGATTCTTTAGAAAGTTTTAATCCACGCTTACAAGCTCAATTTATTTATTTTGTTTACTTGTTATAAGCTTTTTCCTACCCTGAGGACTCAAAGGCCTCCACTTGATCATCCATGTATGCTTCCTTGAAAAGCATGCCCTAGACCCCTTCCTTAAACAGCAACCCAGCTAACCACCTGTCAAAGTCAAAAACAAATGTCACTATAAAGTTAATCACATTCTTGACTCACAACTTGTTTGTGGCCACCCTCACTACCTGGTTCATTGAAAAAGCTATAGATCCAAGGACAACATCTAAAAACTCTGAAAGAATCTCACTAGCACCTCTGCCAAGCTTTAAGACTTCCATCAGCAGTACTTCAACAAGCCTCAGAATCTTTAGACAAATGGCATTAGTGGGCATAACCCTCACCTTTAGTTTTGTTAGAGATTCAACTCTTATCAAGACCCTTATGTGTTTTCTTGCCTACTTCTAACTTTTAATTCTTACATGATGTTGACTGCAGTGAGAAAGTACACCGATGACACTTAAAATTGTATTAAGTGGTGTTTAAATAGGCAGTCACCAGGCAAGTTGATTAGTATTAGACTTGCTAAATGAAGAAGAACTGAGCAGGATTGCAACAAACAAATTAGCAATGGCAGTGATAAAGAAGAATAATTGAAGTAGCTTAGCATAGATGCCAAGAACTAGACCTGCTGCAATTGCTAAGCATGTAGAGTGCTAAAGCATTGGCATACTTTCAATGACAAGACAAAGCGCTTAAAACAGTGCTTTAATGTAGGATAAATAAAGGTGTAAGCTAAATTGAGCTTCGAAGCTCAAAGCATAAGAGATGGAGTGTGAAAGTAACTTGTTATTTGCAGTGTATAAGTACAGTATAGTAAGTGATAAGCAAAGTCGCTATTAGCAACCCTAGGTTGCTAAAGTGGTGAACTTAGTAGGCAAATATTAACCAACAATCATAGAAAAACATCAAACAGACCTTTGCAATGTTTAGCAGCATCAATCAAGCTGTCTGTCATGTCAATATGTCAAAAAGTAAGTATAAAATCATCAAACTGTCAGTGTCATCAAATGATGATGGTCACCAGGGTGCTGCAGCAATGCTGGTAAATCCTCAGCAATCAAGAAAATAAGGTAAACTAAATAGAAAAATAATGGCACAATACAAAAAATGCTTGTTCTGAAATTCAAACCCTAGCTCTTGAAGTGGGCACTAAATAGACCATAAGGTGTGCTAGCCACTATGTAAGCCTGTGCCAGAAAATATATCAGTACTCCTTTTGACACAACAACTGCAGGCTTATCAATGCATGAGAGGACTGGCCATCAATGTGTCACTTTGGAGCCTCTTGCTTGAGCTCACCTTCAAGGATGGAGATGCCTACCACTTACCTCTGGCCAAGCTGACTCCCTCTATCTTCCATGCAGTGGATCCACCTTCACAATTGAGGCTGACTCCTTCTTTTCACTTTTATTAGACTCCTTTTTGAACTTTGAACAACCCTTTCCACCATCTCTAAAACACAAAGTTTCCTCTCTATCTGCCATAGCATTTGCTACTCATGACTTAAACCCATTATCCATTTGATCTAAAACTCACTTCAAGGCCTACTTTTGCTGAGCCAACACATAGGATGCTGTCATAATCCACCAACTATCTTTGGTACCCAGCCTTGGTTCCAGGACTCTCACTTCCACAAATCAGCCTTACAATGCCCTGGGCTTAGACTGCTACACAATTGATTCCTCAGCAATCATCACCACCACTCCTTGGCAGCTTTTAGCCATCACTGTTTATCATTGCCACCAACCACCACCACTCTTTGGCAATGTTCAGCCATTATTGCTCATCACTGCTATTAGCCATCACCATCTTCACCACTCTTTAGCCATCATCGCCTGCAGCCACCACATCAGCACTGACTCTAGCTATTTCTGGCACTTCTCCAGCTGCAGCTGTCACATCAGCGCTTGCTTTGGCAACCTTTAGTGCTTCTTCTAGCCCATGCCAAGGCCTCCCCCAGCTTTTACTGAGATGTTTATCATGCATCACAACCATGCATCACTCTCAGTCTGATCTTCACACACTCATGCTTTCTTTCTGCTTGCTTTCTTGCTTTGTTGACATTCTATATTTCTCATGCTCCCAAAGCAGGGCCCTTCTTTTGGAAGCTTTCTTTGCACTGCATGACCTACATCAATGATTGCCACCACCTTGCATGATCCCCAGGCTTTACTACAAGCCTCAGTGCTACAATTTGTTACTGAAGCTTGGATCTATGCTCTAAGGCCTACCTACCATCTACTATATATAAATCGTAGAGTAGTATCTGGTACTTTAGTTTTGATATTGTTTCCTATGGTTACGTTTTGGGTCTCATTTCTCTCATGCCTTGTGTTTCAGTTTTTTATTTTTTATTTTATTTCATTTTTGTTTTGTTTTGTACTCATTTTATATTGCCTCATATCTCTTGTCTCTATTCATCTTGTACTTCTCTCAATCTATTCTTTGCTTTTTTCTCTCTCTGCTTCAAGTCTCTAAGTTCTTCCTCTCTCTCTTTTCATTTTCAGTCTTCATCTTGTTCCATCTCTTCTTTATCTCTTGTTTTGACTCTTTTCTTTTAATAGCTTAATTAGATCCTTGCACCCTTATCACTGATTCTGAAACTTGCTAAGTCTCTTCTGATCATTTTGATCTCCTGATCTTCATCCTTAGAACTTAATCTTGCTTCTAATGCTTGTCTTACAACCCTCTCCCACACCTCCAACACTTGTACTTGTCATGACCCGCTACCGACCCTCGGGACTCAGCCCCGGCCCCAGGACTCCAGCACTCCCAGAACCACCCCCACAACTGCCCCGGGCCCGGACTGCTACCCGGCCAACTCCCCCGGCCATCACCGGCCATCACCGGCCGTCAATGCCACAGCCACCGCTACTTGCGGCACCCCCGGCCATCACCACCGTGACCGCCACATCAGCGCCGGGTCTCGGCTATCATGCCACATCAGCGCCGGCACCACCCGTCACCCCCAACCCGCGCCGAGACCCCCCATTACGCATCATAATCACGCATCACTGCCACCGACCTCCGCTCGCCATGCCCCGCTCCCACTCCCTCCTCACAGCACCACCACCGTGTGTCTCTGCGCTTCCAGTATGAGACCTCCGCGCCGCGCGACATGTCTTAGCCTCGCCCCATCCTGTGCGACCCCTGGGTCTCATCCCAAGCCCCGGCACCGCGACCCGCTGCTGGAACCTGGGCCTGACCCCCGGGCCATACGTACTACATAGTATATAAGGCGCAGAGTAGTAAGTAGGTACTCTAGTCTTGATATTAACGTAACCCCGTCTTGTCTATTGTGTTTTCATCTCTGTCTCGTCTCTCGTGCGTCCTGGTTTCATTACTTCTACTTGCTTCTTTTCTTGTACTTGTCTCGTTTCAACTCTCTCTCTCGTCTCTACTTGTCTCGTACTCTTAATCTATTCTCATTGTCCTCTTTTCTCTTTTCTACTCTAAGTTCTCTCGATTCTTCGTTCCCGGCTCTCTCATCTTCGACTTAATTATTTCCATCTCCTGTTATCTTATCTCGACTCTTTCCCCTTTTGGCTATCCGACTTCTCCAACTCTGCTTCTATCCCCAGGACTTGCTAAGCCCCCACGTCTGAATTTCTCTTGATTCCCAGGACTCGCTCACTCACCAGCACTCGCTCGTCTCACTTTCTCGCACCCCCGGGACTCGCGCCCACTCCCGGCACTCGTCCTTCCCCCTCCCCGGCACCCGTCTTACCCACTGGCGCTCCCAGCACTCTTCCACGTACCCTCTCCCGCCCTGCTTCAGTCTCCTATGCCTCACGCTCATCCCGGTGCTCTGTGTTTGTACATGGTGAATAGCCGTAAGGTGGATTCACCTAGTAGACTGAGCCCCTGAGGTTAGCGGAACCTGACAGTACTCTTGCTTTGATATAACCAGTATTTCTTGCTCACTTGCTGCTCACATCTTTGGTCCTGCTCCTGGTTTTACATGCTCTATGCTTTCAACAGTACCAATTGCACTCATAGACATTGTGTTTGCCATATAAGGATTTGTCTAATGGTCTGAGCCTTTATAGTCAGCAGAGCCTGACAGATGCCCACTATAACCACAACATGAATCAGCTCTCATGCTTGAACTGGCATAAGAAGCATCCCAATGAGTCTCAGCAAGCCTCAGCCACTGGTGCCTCAAATTCACATGCCGTATTGCAATAGGCACAGAATAAACACTAATGACTCAGTCAAATCTAGTGAACGAATTAGCAAGGAAGACTCACTAAGCCATGATTGTAATACCACACAAGCGTCAGAGGACTCTGAGCACAACCAACTGCTGCTGCAAACTGCTTAGGTGTCATATTAGCTTGAGCTACCTGTTGAGCCTCTAAAATAGGGCAAAACACATCAAGGGCAAAATACTCCAAAAGCAATAGCAGGCTAGGAAGGACAAATTGAGGATACTAGCATAGACTGAGCTGGCAATCAAAACACTACAATGTTAGAAAGCATGTGTGACAGTCCTGCCATGGAAGAAGATAGCGCTAAAAACACAATATGAATAAATTGAGCTTCAAAGTAATATTTAATTTATGATCACACCTTGCTTTGACCTAGCAACAGGTCCAACAATGTTCAAATGATGCCCAGCACTCTTTGTAGACCACCCAGGTGCTAGCATTGCTCTCATTAGAGGGTGGAGGAGTAGAAGACAAAGATGAGCTGGAGAACGATATAAGAAAAAGATGGTTGAAATTTTGGAGAAGTTTTTTTTTCTTTTTTATTGCATATGAGACTTTTTGATGGTCACCAAACTTTGACTTTGACCCTGAAAGCAGCACAGCCACCCACAATTGCCACATGTCTCAAGGGTCTCAATGCTGAAGAAAAGGTGATGTCACAACTTGGCACTTACCTTTGATACTCAGCTTTGGCTCTGAGACTCTCACCTCCCCAAATCAGTTCTACAATGCCTTGGGCCTAAACTGCTACATGATTGACCTCCTGACAACCATTGCTGCTACTCTTCAGCAGCCTTTGGCTGTCACGACCCGCTACCGACCCCTGGGACTCAGCCCCGGCCCCAGGACTCAGCCCCGGCCCCGGGACTCCAGCGCTCCCAAAACCACCCCCATAGCCGCCCCGGGCCCGGACTGCTACCCGGCCAACTCCCCCGGCCATCACCGGCCATCACCGCCCGTCAATGCCACAGCCACCGCCACTCGTGGCACCTCCCAGCCATCACCGCCATGACTGCCACATCAGCGCCGGGTCTCGGCTATCATGTCACATCAGCGCCGGCACCACCTGTCACCTCCGACCCATGCCGAGACCCCCCATCACGCATCATGATTGCGCATCACTGCCGCCAACCTCCACTCGCCACGCCCTGCTCCTGCTCCCTCCTCACCGCCCCACCACCGTGTGTCTCTGCGCTTCCAGTACGAGACCTCCATGCCGCGCAACATGTCTTAGCCTCGCCCCGTCCTGCGCAGTCCCTGGGTCTCATCCCAAGCCCCGGCGCCGCGACCCGCTGCTGGAACCCGGGCCTGACCCCCAGGCCATACGTACTACGTAGTATATAAGGCGTAGAGTAGTAAGTAGGTACTCTAGTCTTGATATTACCATAACCCTGTCTTGTTTGTTGTGTTCCCGTCTCTGTTCGTCTCTCTCATGCCCCAGTTTCATTACTTACTTGCTTCTTTTCTCGTACTCGTCTCGTTTCGACTCTTTATCTCGTCTCCACTCGTCTTGTAATTCTAATCTAATCTCGTTGTCCTCTTCTCTCTTTTTCTACTCTAAGTTCTCTCGACCTTCGTTCCCGGCTCTCTCCTCTTCGACTTAATCATTTCCATCTCCCGCTATCTTATCTCGACTCCTTCCCCTTTTGGTTATCCGACTTCCCCAACTCTGATTCTATCCCTGGGACTTGCTAAGTCCCCCTGCCTGCTTTTCTCTTGATCCCCGGGACTCGCTCGCTCCTGGCGCTCGCTTGTCTCGTTCTCTCGCCTCCCCGGGACTCGCGCCGACCCCCGGCACTCGTCCTTCCCCCTCACCAGCACCCGTCTCATCCACCGGCACTCCCGGCACCCTTCCATGAACCCTTCCCTGCCCCGCTTCGGTCTCCTACGCCTCGCGCTACTCCCGGTGCTCTGTGTTTGTACACGGTGAATAGCC
>JAGGAQ010000365.1:0-19841 GCA_017657225.1 Termitomyces sp. T69sscA | reverse complement strand
TAATACTCAGCCTAGAAATATCTAACAGATACCAGATGCAAAGGATAGTATCTGGCTCAAATTTGCAGTTGCTATGGAAATGCTTCATCTTGCTGCAGAAAATGCACAGAATTCTTTCTTTGTTTCTGTCTAAAAATTAGATTTAAATTGTATTTGAATTTTGAGAAACTAATTATCAAACATATAAAACAGGCCCTGTGGGCCTGCATCAATTTTTGATTTTTTCCAAAACTTTGGATCTTGTCCCAGGTATGACACCAGAGCCAAAAAAACAAAGAAGGGCCCGGGTGCACCAAAAGTTGGATGTGATCACACAGAAACTGGCAACCGATACTACAGGTGTGAAAACCAATCAAATAGAACTTCACGACTATTTGACTCTACCTTTGCCACCATTACAACCAGACACGAAGCTCTTTTCTTCTTTGGACTCTTGACTTCATTGAAGATCACTTGCCGGCTGGAAGGAAAACCCCCCGACGGACCCATATATGCGAAAAGAAAATCTTGAATTGATACCGTACATGTCCATGTCCATTGTGGATGACAAGGATACACTAGATAAGAAATACATCCGAAACCGACCACTACTTCTAAAAAGAACGCAAGGAGATTTGTGGTTTTGTAGTGCTTGATCCTGATGTGGATGTACCTCCCCCAACAGCCCGACGAAGGGACTGTTCCAGCAGCTCACGGGTATCGGTGTCTAATTTGGCTGCAGCTTCTTTGAATGCTGCAGGCGATGAAGTCGCGTATTGCAGTAATTGAGATACCATCTGCGTTGATACCGATGGCGTCGCAGGAGCCTGAGAACTGGATAGCAGCAATGCGATCGTAGGTAATAAAACGCCGAGTAGGCGGACACCTGGAGAGATGGATTCAGAATCAGGGCAACATGTATGATTACTGTACTCGCGATGTATTTCGGGTGTCGACGAGAAAAAAGCGGAGAAAGCCTTCCAAACTTCACCGATAGCTGTTATTTGACCTTCCGTAACTGTACCATCGTGGACCAGCGGGGCCATTTTCGCCACATATTCAACTAATCCTGGAACTAGGAGCCGCACACAATGGTGAAGCATAGGACTTCCAGCGCTTGAAGCCACGACAAGTGTCTTAGCACAGTGGGCTGCAGTGAGCGATAGCTGAAAGAAGAGTTAGCCGGATCATAATTGGGACGACAAAAAAGTTACCTCGCCCGAGCCTAGAAGTTTTTGTGAAATCAAGAAACAACAATGCTCAATTACAGCTTGAGACACTTTAATCGATGAGGGTATAACAGTAAGGACAAGGACCGTGGCCAACATGTTGTTTTTGACCTTCTTGTCTGAGATCGACCCATTACGCCCACTTAAGGAAAGCAATCAACTCATGAAGAACGTTCCAAAAGCGAAACAAACCTCATTGCGTCAATGTTCAAGAGACACGAGGAAAGCAGCCCATGAACTAGGCGCTCATAGGATTCCTGGCTTCCAGGACTAGAGACTAGCGATAGATCAACCAGTATCGTCTTCAGAGCCGGAAGAGTTGGGCCAACAAGGTCGATTTCGGAAGATTCATCTTTCAAAAGATCTAGAAGCATTGCAGCGCCGGAAACAAGGGGGAAGACAGATTGACCCACCTCCATACAGAAGGATTGCCACTGCTCTTATCTCCTCCCTTCGTGGAGATCCTATTGAAGAGGCCACTGCATAGATAGCCGAAAAAGCAGTTGTAATCAGTTTTATTCTGTCAGATGGTTCGCCTTCTGTAGAGAAGGGTCAGAGAGATATTAACAGACTGTCACAAATACCAACGTATAGCTTGACCGCGCGAAGCGGATGTAGAATGTTGGAGGATATATGAACAGATCCTTAGACAATGAGCCTTTGGTGAAGTCGAGGAAAGTTCGTCTCCAGAACTGAGGTTGATCAATGACATAACTTTAGTCATAATACCGGGCATACATACCCAGACTGGTACCTTTGAGAAGATGCGAATGAAGAGAGCACCTCTAAAAGGTACACTTGAACCTCTGCAGGTTCCGTCATCGCTATCCGGTAACATAAACTGACGAACTCGTCGAAAATTGTCGGTTCCTTGAGAGCATTGCCGGAGTACTCAGGCCGCAATAGGCACCGCAGTGCTTGCAAAGAAGACAACACAAGCGATTGACGGGCTGACGAAGTAGAGGTTGAATCTGCAGATGAAGTGACAAGCGCTTCGTACACGAGGCCAAAAATGATGTAGAAAAAAGCTGTAGGTTCTTCACGTTTCTCGAACTTCGATAGTTGAGAGTCAGATGTAGTTTCTTGACCATCCATGGCCGCCAAGATGAATGAATCCTTATTATCCATAGATGTCGCGACAGCCTGTAGAATGACGGACCATGACTTCATGTAATACTTGTGTAGCAAATAAGAAAACCGCTTGACCATTCAATCTTGGACATACCGGTAGAAGAACTTCTCTCCCAAGACTAGAATACGACGAATCTAGAGCAACCGTAGATGTATCGTTTAAAACTTCGGAATCAATCCTGATGCTTGCATAGTCACGGAGGGCAGCTATCCATAAAGAGGAAAGAGTCCCCCGGTGTGGTTTCACGACATTCTCCAGATACTTTTGTTGGGGAGTTGCCACCTGTAGTTGAGCCCAAGCTGACAGAGTCGAGATCCTCAACATTGCCGACGCATTAGGACTCAGCTCTCCTGTCTCTCCGATAGATAACATCCCCGAATCTGCTGGCTCGTCTTAGGGGTTTGCATATCACAAAGACACAAACGGACCTTTAGATTGCTCGAGCGCAGTAGTCAGCAGTCTGAGTATACGGCCCATTCTGCTAACGTCCGTCACGACACCGCACCCAACGAACACAGCGCAAGCGTGAATTGCTGAAGCCAAAATCTCAGGCGTGGAGTCCGAAGAGAACGCCGGTGTAAGAGCGGCTGTGATAGGCGCTTGATGCTGCTCCAGAAGTAGAGCGTCAGGATACGCGGGGTCTGGGACTTTGGCGAAAACCTGAGCGGTGATTAGCAACTCGGACTAAAGCGCTTTCAAAAAAGAACGTTACTTCAATAACGTCTCGGAGGACAACGAGTCCTTCCAACCGAATTTCAGTCACGTAAGCTGCCGATGCAGTGAACGCCATCTTAATGAGATCTGGTACTCGTGACACGAGAAGACCCTTCGTGGGCAGACCAAGAGTTCGAGCGTAGGCAGCATCAAGTTGTTCTCGTCTCCCACTTCTTGCCACAATCGTGCAGATATGATGAAGGCATTGGAGTGCAAACAATTGTGTTCTCCAACGAGATGTCGGGTGTGGTCCACTTGCTCCTTCCTGTACCATCCCAAAGTTCAAGGATTCTCCTTCGTCATCCCTAGGACCCTGTCGACTTGCAGCATCAGCAACCTGTTGTGAAGCGGTTGTCCGAGACATGATTCGCTGACAGAGATCGATCCAGGCAGATGGATTGTGCACCACGGTCTGTTCAAGCCAACTCGAGATGACATTCCGAACGCCTTGCACAGAAGAATCATCGTCTAGCATCCCAAACAAGTCTTCGACGAGCTGGTCTCCTCCCAATTTCGACATGACTAAGGCATCCTTCTGAACAAGTTGGTATAGAGCATTGATCGAAGCAATTTTGAGAGGCCGACGTGTGGATGAGAGGTGAGAACTGAATTGTCTGACCAAGTCGGGGATATTGATGTATTCAGGAGTGAACATGAGGAAGTGTTGAATGCACTTGATAGCTTCAACACAAATGCCTTCATCGTCCTCGACGGAGAACTCGCAGACTAGATTAAGAATTAGAGTTCGCGTTCGGGCAGATTCCTGCATGTCGGGCCCAAGTACAGAAATAACTGCGTCAATTATTTGGCAAACAACGGGGTATGCGGGATGATCACCACTGAGATTCGCATTCGGAAGGGTACCACCTTCTCGCTCATGGGACTCCATCAGATATATCTTTAGAAGCATGCCTAAAGTGCTCGACACAAATGGAGCATATGCCAAACTTGCGGCATTGATCACCTGTGCGAGTGCGCTCAAGGCCCAAAAGTGTACCACAGGGTGCGGATCGTTGCTAAGCGACATCAAGACGTTGACGGTCGTCTTGAGCAAAGGTCCGGCTGCTAGACCACCTACATGACTGTAAATTGCACCAAAAGCCAATGCACAACCAGCACGACCGTAAGGGTCACGGTTGCTTACAACCCGATCAACTAAATCTTTTATTTGACCTGTGAGAAAGTTGATTCCAGAGAGACTAGCCAAGCGACCTATCGACTCGCTACTAGCTGTGCGAAGAACAATATCACCATCAACCAGAACTTCATGGAGGAAAGGAGAAAGAAGTGACGTGATCTGGGTACTTCCAAGGGTTTCCCGTGCTTGTCGAAAGTGGGATGCGGTGGCGTATCGAAGGGCGAGCAAAAGTCCAATTGTAGCATTGATATTCACAGCTGCTTTCCTTCCCGAGTTCTTCTCGAGTTTTGGAGATCTGATAGACTCAAGAAGCTGAGTGATGATACGGGTCGCAGAGGTGAGATCCTGTAACGGGAGCAGTTGAGCGAACAGCTCAATTGCAGTGTCTACTACGGATGTTGCAGGTGGCGGTGGCTCCAGTATTTTGTACTCCGAGTTGGAAACCTCGGCTTGACAGAGCGAGAGTGGGTCGTGCTCGCAAGCTCCAAGAATAGGTTTTCGGAGCTAGAACAAAATATCAGTAGTCTATTCCAATGTAGAGAATAGGAAAGGAATAAACTTGCCAAACCATCAATTGACACCTCGACAGCGTCACGGTTGAGATAGTCCTGCCCTACCTGGGTCGGGTCATCTCCAACAACACCGCTTTCAACATCTAAAATTCCGTTCGATGTCACGCCATACGCATATCCATCGACAGTTTGCCATACTGATGTGAATGCACCTGATGAGGATGCAATGGCGGCTTGAACGGAAGATCCAGCGTATCCATCGGGACTAGCAAACAGAGAGACAGCTGATTGGAGTAGAGTTACCTGAGTTGACTCCGCAAGACTTGAAAATCCAAGAGCCGTGAAACACTGATACACACGCCGACGAAGGAGAGCCTCACTAGACCGAAGATTGAGGCCCTTCATGGATTCGAGCGTTTGTTGGGCCTCGAGCGAATCCTCGACACGCTGACTTAGAAAATTGTTCGCAAAAGAAAGTACGTTGCTCAACAGGGAAGCAATTCTCCGACCGACATCAAGTGTGACCAGAGTCGATGAGTTGTGTTGCAGAAAACACAGGATGGCTTTTAATGCACTCTCCCGGACATGAAGAAGAAATATCCACTCCCCAACCGTTCTCGTGGTATTGGCGTCTTTGCTGGTCGGTTTGGGCAGCGCGTTTCGCCAGAGCACCAAAAGCTGTGGCAGATGGGGCCGAACGAAGTTCGGACCGAGAGCCATCAAAGATGCAATGGAAGTCCATGCAACTTCAACTTCAACTCCAGCAACCTTGAGATCGTGCTCGCCAGCCCGTTTAAGCAATGAGATAGCCATATCAAGGACTTTGGCACTGACATCGTACGAAACGTAGAGGGGTCGTTCGGGGATAATGGATACGAGAGCAGCGAGACCGTATGCGTGACCGAGTGCGCGTAAGTTGATATCAGATGGTGCGGCGGGCGAGACAATAGACGAAATGTCACGCTGGAGCAACTCGGTGACAGTGAGGATAGTTTTAGGAAGGCGGAGCGGGGTAGAATAACAAAAACAACGGAGAGTCCATGCTGCATTAATACGCGTCGTGTGGCTTGGATGGGAAAGCAGAGTGACTAAGGGATCGGCGAGAGCATCCTGATTGATCGGTCGTGAGTTCGAATCATCCGGGAACAGAAGGTTATTCCTTACTTGAACGGGAGGTGGAGCGTTGCCTAGTTGCTGTACCAATCCAGCAACCTCTCGAAGGGCGATGACGAGGACCTTGGAGCTAGGTGCAGTCTGTCCGGGCATCATAGCAGGCCAACGCTTCAGATATGCATTTGCAAGCTCTTGAATAGCACTGATCTGGCCTTGCTCGCTCAACATGCGAACGCCAATGAGGTCTCTCAGCAGGATTCCCACCAATGATCGGACATGCAATGTTTCGTAACGGGTTGTGGCGTTCCTAGGGCTGCTAACGATCTCCGTCATAAGGTGCGAAATGATAAGAGCAAAATTCGGCTCCACGAAAGTAGGGCCTAAGCGTGTAAACAGCGCCGCGTAGAAGTCGAAGATACCAGTCCTAGTCTTCCGCGAAACGTTGGGCTTGTTGAAATGGATTGAGAGGTGATTAAGCATTTCCGTGGGAGTTAGAGCAGGTTTCTTGATTTCGACGGCAGTACTGACAGCACTGGATAATCCAGCATCCGTGTCGTCTTCATCTTTTTTGGCCTTTTGAGGCGAATCCGGAACAGGTACTGCACGTTCGGTTTGAGTAGATGCAAGCATATGACCGACGAGCTGAGCTAGCGAATGTCGCGTTGCCTGATCAGCATTATCCAGACTCTTGATGCAGAGATTCACGATGTTTTCAACATCGCTTGCAGATGGATGACTGGCATCTGCACCAGAGTAGATGGCAATCATAACCTGTATTTGAATTAGTAGTAATAAAGGCAACAATGTTTTACTCACATACGCGGCTTCTCGTTGGACAGGAAGAGATTTGTCGGCGACACAGTTCCTCATCTGTTTAAGGATATCCTTCAAAGCTGATTCTGTCACAGCCCGCTTCGCGGTCGCTAAAGACTTTCGTAATGCAGCCAATGCATGAAATCGAAGGATCGGTGACTTAAGGATTAAGTAATTAGTAGCAAAACTAAGCATCCACTGAAGAACACACCTGAGAATTCTTGACAGTCCTCAACACAATCGAATGAATCTCAGCCATGAATGACATGTACTATTTCTTTCTGTTTGACTAAATCTCTGCCAAGTATAGTCGAAAGCTCACCTGTGAGCCAAAGGCAGCCATTATCTCACCAATGCACGAAAAAGCTGCACTGCAAAAGTTCAGTCAAATTTGCATCGCTGAAGCTTGAAACATACATCTTGGTTATTTCCTTGTCCGTTGCTTTAAAATCCCCGACTACATTCATGAATGCCTGCAGGGTATCGAACAACGTCCTCGTCTCTCCGCGAGTGTATAACATAACCAGACATCGACCGGCGATGTTCCTCAATGCACGTCCTGGCGCTGGATACGGCTCCGGTGCTGTAATGATCTTCGCCAAGGTGCTCTCTAATTTCCCTTGTACCGTTTTCAAATGTTGCTGATCCGCGATGTGAGTACCTGAAAGGAGTCTCGTCCCATCAACTACTCACAGGCGCAGCAGCGGCCAGCTTCTTTTCAAGAGAACAAAGCCATTGAAAGACGTAGAGTTCTTTATTATCCCCTGAAATTTCGGACTATAACAAGCTCAACATTTGCCAGATCAACAGAAAGAGGTTGGCATACCTCTTCGATGTCCTCGATCAATACTGGTTCACTCATCACTTCTGTGTATCGCTCAGCACGAGCTCTGAGCTTCCAAGTCTTCTACAGACGTTGATATGCGTCCTTGAATCGATTGTGCACAGTAAGGACTGGACTCTGGCAATGCCTGCAACGGAATGCGGCTGCTTACTAAGTGTACAGCCACCATAATTCCGCGCCGTCACTTTCTTTCGAGCACGAAGGGGCTGACCTTCTCCTCTGAGCACGGGTAACAACTATAGTTGAAGGTAAAGATATCTTGACATACCCATTAATTAGAAAACATAGGCAAAACCATCATTAAAAATCCAAAAGATATAAACCAGTATCATCCCTGAGTTCCCCTCGAGACCTGTATTTACACCGTCAGTCAGTGCAGATTCCGTTGATAGAGGTCCTGTTTGTTCAATATGTGCTAGATAACGTGAAACAGCTGCCTTGAGGGCCGTAACTCCTACAGCTCGTAGGTGTATCAACAATTTCTTTGGCACCTTCTCACTTTGGGTTATACTCATGAAGTCTAGTTGTTGGTTCAGCTTCTCCATAGTGAGCCTTTCAATTTGACCTTTTCAAGCACAAGATTTTCCCGGTTCTTGTTAGTGTGTGGGGGATTTGACCAACAAAAATCACATCAGCTAATTTGCACCTCCTTGATAATGGATGTTAGAATGGGATGTTGTCACAACCCACCACCTACCTTTGGTACCAATGCCTGGCCCCAGGGATCTCACCTCTCCAAGCCAGCTCCATCACTCCCCAGGAGCATGCACCACCCAGACCACTGCACACCTGGCCATCACTGCTGTCACGACCCGCTACCGACCTCCAGGACTCAGCCCCAGCCCCAGGACTCCAACTCTCCCAAAACCACCCCCACAACCGCCCCCAGCCCGGACCACTAACCGGCCAACTCCCCTGGCCATCACTGGCCATCACCGCCTGTCAACGCCACCAGCCACCGCCACCTGCGGCATCCCCGACCATCACTGCCCATCACCGCCCGTCGCCACCACAGCCACCACCACTTGTGGTGTCCCCTGGCCATCACCGCCGTGACTGCCACATCAGCGCCGGGTCTCGGCTATCACACCACATCAGTGCCGGCATCACCCATCACCCCCGGCCCGCACTGAGACCCCCATCACGCATCATGATCGTGCATCACTGCTGCTGACCTCTGCACACCACGCCCCGCTCCCACTCCCTCCTCACCGCACCACCACTGCGTGTCTCTGTGTTTCCAGTGCAAGACCTCCACGCTGCGCAACATGTCTTAATCTCGCCCCGCCCCACGTGGCCCCCAGGTCTCACTCAAAGCCCCAGCGCTGTGACCCGCTGCTGGAACCCGGGCCTGAGCCCTGGGCCATACGTACTGCATAGTATATAAGGCATAGAGTAGTAAGTAGGTACTCTAGTCTTGATATTACTGTAACCTGTTGTGTCTGTTGTGTTCTCATCTCTGTTTTGTTTTCTCGTGCATCCCAGTCTTGTTACTTTACTTGCTTCTTTTCTCATTGTACTCATCTCGTTTTGTCTCTCTGTCTTGTCTCCACTCATCTTGTACTCCCAATCTAATCTCATTGTTCTCCTTTCTCTTTTCCACTCTAAGTTCTCTTGATTCTCTGTTCCCAGCTCCTCTCTTCGACTTAATCATTTCCATCTCCTGTTATCTTATCTCGACTCTTTCCCCTTTTGGTTATCCAACTTCCCCGGTTCTGTTTCCATCCCCGGGACTCGCTAAGTCCCTGCGCCTGATTTTCTCTTGATCTCTGGGACTCGCTCGCCCACCGGCGCTCGCTCATCTCATCCTCTTGCACCCCTGGCACTTGCGCCAACCCCCAGCACTCGTCCTCCACCCTCCCCGGCACTCGTCTCACTCACCGGCGCTACCAGCCCTCCCCCACACACCACCCTCACCCTGCTTTGGTCTCCTACGCCATGCGCTCCTCCTGGTGCTCTGTGTTTGTGTACACGGTGATCATCACGTAAGGTGTTTGCCCAGTAGACTGAGCCCCCGTGGTCAGCGGAACCTGACAACTGCCACCCTAAATACCCATCACTGCCACCCCTGGCATCTCCTTGGCCATCACCGCCCATTGACACCACATCAGTGCCAGCTCTGGCAATCCCCAGTGCTTCTCCCAGCACATACCAAGGTTTCCCCTGGCCCTCACCAAGCATCTATTATGCATCATGACCAGTGCATCAACTCCAGTCCAACATCCATGTACCACACCCTCTTCCCCACTCAACTCCTTGCCTCACTATCATTCTATACCACCCATGCTCCCAAAGCAACACTCTTCCTTTGAGAGCTTCCTTTGTGCCACATGATCAACACTGAAATCCACCATGGCCTTGCACAATCTCTGGGCTTTACTTGGAGCCCCAGCACTGCAACTTGTCACCAGGGCATAGACTTGTACCTTGGAGCTCACCTATTGTCAGGTTCTGCTGACCACAGGGGCTCAGTCCACTGGGCAAGTACCTTACATGGTGATCACTGTGTCCATGGATGCAGAGCACCAGTTGGGCATGAGGTGTAAGAGGCCAAAGCGGGATGGAAGAAGTGTGCTGGGGAGTGCTGGTAGCACCAGGTGAGTGGGTGAGTCCTGGGGAGGGGTGGAGGACGAGTCCTGGGAGTAGGCATGAGTCCTGGAGATGCAAGTGGGTGGAACGAGCAAGTGCTGGTGCTCGAGCAAGTCCCGGGGTTCAGGTGATAACGGATGCAGGGATTTAGCGAGTCCTGGGGATGGAAACAGAGATGCAGAAATTAAGCAGGCCAAAAGGGGAAAGGATCAAGATAAGATAAGGGGAGAGGGAATAGAGTAAGTTGAGAGGAGGAACCGGAGACAGAAGAAACAAGAGAACTTAGAGTTGAGAGAGAGAGAAGAAGCAAAGTAGAATGGATTAGAGTACGAGACAAGTAGAGATGAGGCAAGGAGACGATACAAGGCGAGTACAATAAGAAATGAAGCAAGTGCAAATGATGAGACTGGAACACATGAAAAAACAAGACAGAGACAAAACACAACAAAACAATATGGGGCTATGGTAATATTAGGACTACCATACTACTTACTACTCTATGACTTATATACTATGCAGTAGGTAGGCCCCAGGGCTCAGGCCTGGATTCCAGTGGTGGGTTGCAGTGCCGGAGCTTGGGGTGAGACCTGGGGGCCATGCAGGACAGAGTCAGGGTTGAGACATGTCACACGGCATGGAGGTCTTGTACTGGGAGCATGGAGATGTGCGGCAGTGGGGCAGTGAGGAGGGAAGCAGGAGTGGGGTGTGGCGTGTGGAGGTCGGGTTGGTGGTGATGCATGATTGCAATGCATGATGGGGGGTCTTGGCACAGGCCAGAGGTGACGGGTGTTGCCAGTGCTGGCGCTGATGTGGCAGCTGTGAGCAGTGTGATAGCCAAGGCTGGCGCTGATGTGGCGGTCATGGCGGTGATAGCCAAGGGGGTGCCAGAAGTGGCGGTGGCTAGTGGAGGTGACAAGCAGTGATGGCTGGGGGCTGCCGAGGGGGTTGGCTGGGTAGCAGTCCAGGCCCAGGGTGGTCGTGGAGGTTGTTTTGGGGAAGGTTGGAGTCTCGGGGCCAGGGCTGAGTCCTGGGAGTCAATAGCAGGTCATGACACCTATCACCCCCAAATATAAGTCATAGTGTAGCACTTGGTACAGTAGTTTTGATATTGTTTCATGTTTCATGTCCAAGTTCTCCTCAGTTTTGATCTCATTATCTGGTCTTGTATCATCTCATTTTGTCTTGCTTTGTTTCTTACTTATATCATATTGTCTCCTTATCATTCATCTCTACTCAACTTGTACATTCCAATCTATCTTCTTAACTCTATCTTTCTTCACCTCAAGTGTTTAAGTCCTCTCTGCTTCTCTCTCTTATCTCTAGTCCAAGTTCCCATCTCATTCTTCATTCATTTCTTGCCTGGATTCTTTTCTTTTCTGGCTTGGCTAGATTCCCACATCTTTATCTCTGATCTAGGACTTGCTTGTTCTGCTACTTGCCCAGCTCATCAATTTCCACTCTGGGACTCACTGCCAACCCTGGCACTCATGTATTGCTCCTTGATGCACTCTCAACACTTGCTCCCTGCACCTCAGACATGACCAGTGCTCTTTGCTTGCAACCCCTTTACCTCTCTGACCTCATCTCTCAGTCTGTTATTGTCATGACCCACTACTGACCCCTGGGACTCAGCCCTGGCCCTGAGACTCCAACACTCCCCAAAACAACCCCCACAACTGCTCCGGGCCCAGACCACTACTTGGCCAACCCCCTTGGCAGCCCTCAGCCATCACCGCCCGTCACTGCCACTAGCCACCGCTACTTCCAGCACCCCCTTGGCCATCATCATTGTGACTGCCACATCAGCGCCAGCCTCAGCTATCACACTGCCCACAGCTGCTACATCAGTGCCAGCATTGGCAATACCCATTGCCCCTAGCCTGCGCCAAGACCCTCCATCACACATTGTGATCATGCATCACCGCTGACCAGACCTCTGTACACTATGCCCCGCTCCCACTCCCCTTCTCACCGCCCCACTGCCACGTGTCTCCATGCTCCCAGAAGACCCAAGCCCCAGTGCCACGACCCACCACTGAAACCCGGGCCTGAGCCCTGAGGCCTACCTACTGTGTAGTATATAAGTCGTAGAATAGTAAGTAGTACTCTAGTCTTGATATTACTGTAGCTCTGTACTGTTTTGTTGTGTTTTGTCTCTGACTTGTCTTCTCACACATTCTGGTCTCATTATTTCCACTTTGCTTCATTTCTTATTGTACTCGCCTTGTATCATCTCCTCACATCATCTCTACTCATGTCTTACCTAATCCATTCCGCTTTGCCTCTTCTCTCTCTCTCGACTCTAAGTTCTCTTGTCTCTTCTGTCTCTGGTTCCCCATCTCAACTTGTTCTATTCTCTTTCACCTTATCTTATTTCGACCCTCTCCTCTTTTGGCTCGTTTAATCTCCAAATCTCTGTTCCATCCCCAGGACTCGCTAAGTCCCTGTGTCCATCATCTCTTTGAACACCGGAACTTGCTCGTGCACCAGCGCTCACTTGTTCCACTCTCTTGTATCCCTGAGACTCACGCCTACCCCCTGGCACTCATCCTCCACCCCCCTGGCACTTGCACACTCATCCGGCGCTATCAGCACTCCCCAGTACACTTCTCCCACCCTGCTTCAGTCTCCTACGCCTTGCGCCCTATCAGTGCTCTGCGTCCATGGACATAGTGATCACCATATAAGGTATTCATCCAGTGGACTGAGCCTCCATGGTCAGTGGAACCTGACACCTATGCCCAACACTCATTGACAGTACTCATTATATGTGTGATACTGTCAGGTTCTGCTTACCATGAGGGCTCAGTCCACTGGACAAATTCTTATGTGGCATGCACAATGTCCACAAATGCAATAGTATTGTCAAGAGCGTGGAGTTTGTAAGACCAGGGCAGGGTTGGGAAATGCGAGTGGCAGTTGAGCAAGTGATCACTTCATTGATCACGCTAGGGGGAAAAGGCAAGTGCTGGGAGTGCAGAGGGGGGCTGGAAAATGAGTGTCAGGGCAAGCGCAAGTTCCAAGAATGCAAGGGTAGTGGGGAAGACAAGCGCCGGGAAGCAAGGAAGTCCCGGGAATACCAATTAGATAGGCAGAGTGAGTGAGGAGACTTAGCAAGTGCCAGAATTAAAGATAAGAGGCATGAAGATCTAAGTGAGCTGAAAGAGGAAAGAGTCAAGATTAGAGAGGAAATGAGAAATGGAGTGAATCAAGACCAAGGCAAGAGAGGAGATAAGAGAGGAAAGACTTAGAGAGACTTGAGGCAGAGATGGAGAGAGAAAGCAGAATAGATTGAGAGTAGAGACAAATAGAGATGAGAGAAATTAGATAGTATGAAACAAGTATGGAACAAAAATGAGATAAGTCAAGAAATGGAAACCAAAATATGCAAGACTAGGAAACAGAGAATATAACATGAAACCAGAGACAAAGTATGGCAATATCAAGACTAGAGTACTAGGTGCTACTCTACAACTTATATACCGGAGAATATGTTGGCCCTGGGGCACAGGTCCAGGCCTTAATGATGAGTCATGGTGCCAAGGCTTGAGGTGAAGCCTAAAGATCATGCAAGGTGGCATGGGTGGTCAGTGCATGTTGTGCAGTGCAAAAGTGTCATGACCCGCTACAAACCTCCAGGACTTAGCCCCAACCCCAGGACTCCAACTCCCTCAAACCCACCTTCACAACCATCCCAGGCCCGGACTGCTACATGACCAGCCACCTCAGCAGCCCCTGGCCATCACCACTGCCACTAGCCACCACTACTTCCAGCATCCCTCCAGCCATCACCGCCTGCAACCGCTACATCAGCACCAGCCTCAACCATCCCCAACGCTTCCTCAACCACAGCCATCAGTGCTAGCGCCAGCAGCCCTCTGCACTCCCCCTGGCCCATGCTCAGACCCCCATCATGCATCACGACCATGCATTATCATTGACCCAACCTCCATGTGCCACATCCTGCTTCTGCTCACCTCCTCACCTCCTCGCCGCTACATGTCTCTGGCTCCCAAAGCAAGACCTTTTGCACTGCACAACATGTCTCAACCTCCACCGCCACCTTGCGCAATTCCCAGGTCTCATCTCAAGCCCTGGCACTGCGGCTCATTACCAGGACCTGGGGCTGAGTGCTGGAAATTACCTACTGTACAGTATATAAATCATAGAGTAGCAAGTGGTACTCTAGTCTTGATATTGCCATACTTCCCATCTTGTTTTTTGTGTTAGTCTCTGTCTCGTAGTCTCATGTATTCTGGTTCCCATTTTCTAACTCTGTCTCATTTCATATCGTACTTGTCTTGTATCATCCTGACCCCATTGTCTCTACTCATCTTGTACTCTAATTCTATCTCTGCTTTATTCTCTTCCACCTCAAGTCTCTAAGTTCTCTTTTTTCTCTCTCATCTTTTGCCTCAGTCTTGACTTGTTCTATTTTCCCTTTCCCTTATCTTATCTTAGTGCTTTTACTTTTTCAGCTTGTTAGATCTCTGCATCTCTTGCCTCCACCTCCAGGACTCACTAAGTCCCCACACTCACCCCAGCTTTCTATTTGTTAAATCCCTGGGACTCGCTCACACACTAGTGCTTGCTTGTCTCCTTCTCTTGCACCCCCAGGACTCATGCCTACCCCCAGGACTCGTCTTCCACTCCTCGCCAGCACTCACCTCCCTGCCTGGCGCTACTGGCAATCCCCTGCTCGCATCTCTGGTTCTGCTTTGGTCTCTTATGTCTCATACTCTTGACAGTATGCTGCGTCTGTGAATACTGTGTGCACCACATAAGAAATTTGCCCAGTGGACTGAGCCCCCGTGGTCAGCAGAACCTGACAAAAAGAAGCTCTTGAAAGGAAGGTCTTGTTTTGGGAGCATGCATGTCAGGTTCCGCTGACTATGGAGGCTCAGTCCACTGGGCAAGTACCTTACATGGTGATCACTGTATCCACAGATGCAGAGTACCAGTAGAGGCGTGAGGCGTAGGAGACTGAAGCAGGGCAGAAGAGGTGAGTAGAGGATTGCCAGTAATGCCAGAATAGGGGGCAAGTGCCGGAGAGAGTGGAGGATGAGTGCTAGGGGTAGGCATGAGTCCTGGAGAGACAGGAGAATGGAACAAGCAAGCGCCGGTGTGCAAGCGAGTCCTGGTGATCAATGAAGTGATGAGTGCGGGGACTTAGCGAGTTCTGAAAATGGAAGCAGAAGAGCAGAGATTGAGCGAGCTGAAAGGAGAAAGGGGTGAGATTAGATATGGGAAGGGGAAACAGAACAAGTCAAGACTGGAGGCCAGAGACAGACAAGACAAGGGAACTTAGAGATTGGCAGAGAGATGAAGAATAAAGCAGAGTGGAATTAGAGTATGAGACAAATAGAGGCAACAAACAGAGCAGATGTGAGACAAGTACAATAATACATGAGGCAGAGTGAAAATAGAGACTGGAACACATGAGAATACAAGACAGGGACAAAACACAACAAGACGGTATGAGAGCTACGGTAATATCAAGACTAGAGTACTACTTACTACTCTACGACTTCTATACTGTGCGGTAGATAGGTTCTAAGGCTCAGGCCTGGGTCTCTAGTGTTGGATCGTGGTGCCAGGACTTAGAGTGAGACCCAGGGATTGTGTGGAGTGGTGGAGGGGGTTGAGACATGTTGCACAGTACAGAGGTCTTGTATTGGGAGCACAGAGACATGCAGCAGCAAGGCTAGGGTGAGGAGAGGAGCGGGAGCAGGGCATGCAGAGATTGGGTTGATGATGATGTGTAATTGTGATGTGTGATATGGGTCTTGGCATGGGCCAGGGGAGCATTGGGTGTTGCTGGTGCTAGCGCTAATGTGGTGGCTGTGGTTGAAGAAGTGCTGGGGATAGCTGAGGTCGGCGCTGATGTGGCAGTCACAGATGGTGATGGCCGGAGAAATGCTAGTGGTGGTGGTGGCTGGTAGCGGTGACAGGTGGTGATGGTTGGGAGTTGCCGAGGAGGTTGGCTGGGTAGTGCTCCAGGCCTGGGAGGGTCATGGGGGGGTTTTGGGGGCTTAGAGGCCCAGGGCCAGGCCTAAGTCCCAGGGGTCGGTAGCAAGTCGTGACAATGCAGGCATAGAATGGTGGCAAGGCAAGGAGGCAAGTGAGGATGGAGTGTGGCATGTAAAGGTTGGACCAGGAGTGATGTGTGGACATGATGCATAATGAGAGCCTTAGTGGTAGCCAAGAGAAGTGCCAGGATTTGCCAGGGCTGGCGTTGTGTGGCAGCTGCGAGCAGTGATGACCAAGGGATGCCAGGAATGGTGGTGGCTAGTGGTAGTGATGAGCAGTGATGGCCTGGGAGCTGCCAAAGTGGCTAGTTGGGTAGTGGTACAGGCCTGGGGCATTGTGGGGGTTGGTCTGGGGAGGTTGGAGTCCCAGGGCTGGGGCTGAGTGCCGAAGGTCAGTAGCGGGTCATGACAGGTATATGTCCACCTAGTAAGGAATCACCCAGTGGTCTGAGCCTTGTGGTCAGCAAAATTTGACAGATGTGAATTTATCAGATTTGCAGTTTAATCAATGTAAAATCTAATTTTCACACTTCTGTGGCAACACTAGCAAGCACTATGTCAAATAAGAATCTAAAGTTATTGACATTGTATCTACACTCTCTTCCCAATGATCTCTGTTGCTATGACCTGAAAACTTGTTGTTTAAAGGCTTTGCCTTGGACTACTTTTCACTTAATGCCAGGATGATTGAAGAGGAGAGTGAAGAACATGCTCTAAATACTCCTTTGAAATCTTAGAACAAGGCCTTGAAGTTGAAAATATTGCTACTCAACTCATGATTTGGCTCAAGGAGTATCTGCAATCAATCATCCTGAACAAATGAGCTGAATAAGCATTTGGATCAGCAAAGATTGTGTTCCAGAAGTCCCAAAACCTGTGATGATATTGATATGGCTGCCTTGCTGTTGAAACAGCCAAAAAAATAAGAAAGGGAAGCTCCAAAATCTGGCAATACTGAAAACTGTAAGTAATCAGAAAGACACCAAAAACTATAGGCAAAGGGACTCACCAAGACACAAAATCCACACTAGAAAAATGTCTAAAAATGAACACAATATGCCAAGCCTGCCATCACTTCATAATGGCAGTGCTGATACCCAAGCAAGTGGCTGTGTGAAGCCAAGATCAGCTATAATGACAAATGCTGATGGTTGGTAAAGTGGCTGTGCAGGGCCAATCTCAGCCATTATGGATCAAACCAATCAGATCAGTAGATCAAGCCTTTGACTAGACTAGCCTCAATGCACCTATTCCTTCCAAACACTCATCTCTCATTACTCACTCATAACTGATCATTGCAGAACATTGCCCTCAACTCCAGTAATTACAGAGAGGAGGAAAAAGGAAAGGAAGGCTGGAAAGATAGTCCCAGGGAACAAATTACATGAGTAAAAGATTATTCCAAGTGAATAAATCTTTGGACCAGAAGCATTTGGACCACACTAAGCATGCATCAGCAACACCAGGCTGTAAGAGCAACCTCCAGGAGTTGTGGCTCAATCACACAACTATCAGAGGGAAATCTGAAGTTATATTAGGCATGATAATCAACAATACAATGGTAAATAATCACCTAGCAGAGGGAAATCTGAAGAGAATAAGTCTAAGGATCTCCACTGCTTAGTGCAGTGCATCAGCAGGCAGCAAAGGCATGAAAACAACTGTATAGGTGACTAAAGCTAACCTTAACCTTGGATAATGCTTGAATAGGAAGTGTGGGAAGTTCTGGGGGTTTTCTAAAAAAGAAACAACCTCCAATGATCTTTGGAGATTTTCAGAGGTCTAGAACAAGCCCCAAAGGTCTAGAGCAGGCCCTAAGGGTTTTGGAGAGTGGTATAGAAGGTGGGCTGGGGCATAGTGAAGTGCCAAAAATGGAAGTCCCCTGACATCGCTCTCTCTCTAGCATGCAGCGTCTTAACATGTGAGTAGAAGAAGTTTCGGATTGCCTGGTCCACTGGTGAGAGGATAGATTCCTTGAGTGGCCTGGGGTGCATCTGAGTGTCTCCAGTGGAACTCTTTAACAAGCCTGGTGCATGTATGTTCTCTTGAAGGTTACAGGAGATATCTTTGATCCTATAACCTTTCCACTTCACTTTGTACTGTAGTCACCTTTAGAATAGGCAACTGTCCAGAATCCCCTCCACCTCATACTCCTCATTGTTGTTGACCACCACTGGGGGCGAAGGGAGCACCAGGCATTGCCCTGAGATAGAGTCTTCTGGGGCTAGTGTTAGCTTAACCACATTGAATACTGAGTGAAGCTGTCAAGTTTTGCTGACCACAGGGGCTCAATCCACTGAGTGAATGAATACCTTACATGATGTGCATGGTGTCCACAGATGCAGCATACTGGCAGGAGCATGAGGCATAGGAGACTAAAGCAGGGCGGGAGGTGCGAGTGAGGGTTCACCGGTAGTGTCAGGCAGGGAAGTGAGTGCCAAGGAGGGGTAGAGGACAAGTCCTGGGTGGTGCAAGTCTCAGGGGTGCAAGAGAAGAGAACAAGCAAGCACTGGTATGCAAGTTAGTCCCAGGGATTAGCAAATAGAGAGCTGGAGCGAGTGTGGGAACTTAGTGAGTTCTGGGGACAGAAGCAAGAGATGTGGAGATCAAACAAGCCAAAAGGGGAAAGAGTCGAGATAAGATAAGGAAAAGAGAAAACAGAACAAGTAGAGACTTGAGGTGAGAGATGAGAGAGGAAAGGGGAACTTAGAGGCTGGAGGCAAAAGAAAATAAAGCAGAGATAGATTTAGAGTAGGAGGCAAATAGAGACAATGAGAGTGAGACAATACAATACAAATACAATACAAAATGAAATAGAGTCAAAAAACGGAGACTAGAATGTGTGGGACTATGAGACAGAGATGAAACATGAAGAAACAAGACAAGAAGTATGGTAATATCAAGACTAGAGTACTACTTGCTACTCTACAACTTATATACTGTATGGTAAGTAAGCTCTGGGAGTCAGGCCTGGGTCCCAATAACAAGTCACGGCATCAAGGCTTGAGGTAAGACCCAGGGATTGCACAAGGCAGCGGTAGAGGTTGAGACATGTTGTGTGGTGTGGAAGGTCTTGCTTTGGGAGCGCAGAGACATGTAGTGGTGAGGCAGTGGGGCAGTAAGCAAAAGCAGGGCATGGCAGGCAGAGATCGGGTCAGCGGTGATGCATGATTGTGATGCATGATGGAGGTCTTGGCATGGGCTGGGGGGAGCGCTGGGTGTTGCTAGCACTGGCGCTGATGTGGTGGCTGCAGTTGGGAAGCATCGGGGATGGCTGGAGCCAGCACTGATGTAGCGGTCACAGGTGGTGATGGCCAAAGGGATGCCAGGGATGGCGGTAGCTGGTGGCGATGATGGGTGGTGATGGCTGGGGGTTGCCAAGATGGTTGGTCAGGTAGTAGTCTGGGCCTGGGATGGTCGTGGAGATGGGTTTGAGGGGGTTGGAGTCTTGGGGCCAGGGCTAAGTCCCAAAGGTTGGTAGTGGATCATGACAGAAGCTGTCACATTCTTGCTGGGAGCTGGAGTCAGTAGGCTAGCAGGCCTACCTATTATTACACCATGAAGGGTCTTAGCTAATAGTGCAAGAGCTGCTTTGATGGGCAAGTGGTGGTGATGTTGGAGGCATCCAGATAGACCCAGTCTTCAGGCTGGTACTTGGGTGCTATGGTTCTTCCACAGTCACAGTATCAGGCCATGTTGTCCTTTGCCTTTGCCAGAGCAGCCTTGGCTTCCTCCTGCACCACCTTCAT
>JAGGAQ010000364.1:0-19956 GCA_017657225.1 Termitomyces sp. T69sscA | reverse complement strand
CAGTAAGCCAATTGTTCAGAGAGACCCCAATGCAACAATTCTAGCACACCCAGAATCTGCCAACTCAGGGAGTCGAATGCTTGACCTTTTAGGCTTGACATTCTGTGATGACCACAACTCCTGCAATAGAAGTGATCTACCAACTGGGCTAAAAGGCCACAATGTCAAGCCTGGCTTGACATGTTGCAGGCACTATTTAAGCAGTATCCAGTGTCATGATGCCGTGATCATAACACTACCTACTGTGTAGTATATAAGTCGTAGAGTAGTAAGTAGTACTCTAGTCTTGATATTACCATAGCCCCATACTGTTTCATTGTGTTCTTGTCTCTGTCTTGTTTTCTCGCGCGTCCTGGTCTCATCATTTCTACTTGTTTCTTTTTCTTGTCGTACTTGCCTCGTATTGTCTCCTTGTCTCGTCCCTACTCGTCTTGTACTCTAATCCATTCTACTTTGCTTCTTCTCTCCCTCTCTACTCTAAGTTCTCTCAGCTCTTCTGTCTCTGACTCCTCATCTCAACTTAATCTGTTCCCTCTTCCTTTATCTTATCTTGACCCTCTCCCCTTTTGGCCCGCTTAATTTCCACATCTCTGTTTCTATCCCCGGGACTTGCTAAGTCTCCGTGCCCATTATCTCTTGTGCTCGCTTGTTCCACCCTCCTGTACCCCCAGGACTTGCGCCTCCCAGCACTCATCATCCACCTTCCCTGGCACTCGCCCACTCACCAGCGCTACCGGCGCTCCCCAACACACCGCTCCCACCCCGCTTCAGCCTCCTATGCCTTGCACCCTACTAGTACTCTGCATCCGTGGACACGGTGATCACCACGTAAGGTATTTGCCCAGTGGACTGAGCCCCTGTGGTCAGCAGAACCTGACACTGACCACAGTACCACCATCAGGGACTATGACTTCAAGAGGGGAGCCTTGGTCCTTATGCGCAATTCCAAAATTGAAACCACACACAACAAGAAGGATGTGTCCTTGGTACCTTGGCCCTCTGGTAGTTGTCTCCAGGAATAGAGGAGGCACCTACGTCCTTTGCAAACTAGACAGCTCTGTGTTATATAGGCTGGTTGCTGCCTTCCGCTTGCTGCCCTACTTAGCCTGCGAACACATTGACTTGCCGCTTAGTGCCCTTGACATAGACACTGCCAAGCTAAGAGAACTTGAAGAAACAGACTTGTTGGATGATGAAGACCTACCTGTGATAGAAGAAGATGATGAATAAACACCAATCCACCATAAGCGCCAAGCCATTCCATTCCTTATACATGATTTTTCCATCTTTTGATCAATACACAAACAGACAGTCATTTTACTTATTTCTTACCTTACAAGACGCAGCGCCAAGGGCCCTGGCACTCAGCGCTATGCGCAAACCACCGCCAAGGGGTTTTTTGCCATGATGATTTACTGAGCATTCCCCGAAGGCCATTAAATACCTATTCACCAACAATTTGCTAAGTCACTCATTTACTTCATTCATAAAAACCCCTCCATTTACTATGCTATAGACTGTTATTTCTTATGATACCAACCAACTTTTTTTGAAAAGCCCACTTAACCTCTTGCTTCACACTGTTTGGGAAAGGATTACAAGTCTGTTTTATTTCTATACACTATGACACAATCCATTCAAAAACTATTACATTATTTAACAAATTATAAACTAAACGCCAACAGAAGTTAGTGCCTAGTCATCATCGGATGGGAGGCTGGAATTGCGCAAGGGGAGGAGGTCACCTTCTTGGACATTATTCTCCTCCTGCCACTCTAGCGCTTGTGTCACATCCTCTTGGTAGTCGCAAAGTGTTTCCACATTCTACCATAACGTCAAGTACCGCAGGCGCAAGCCCATTAGCTTCGCCCGTACTCCCTCCCTCTCCCATGCCAAGAGCCTTTCCATTTGGGTGGCCCACACCCTCATCCTCTCCAAAAACACAGCCAGCTGAAGAGGCACTACCGGGTGCGCTAAGTCCTCCTCCAGTCACTCAAAGGCCTCCCCAGTCACCCTTGGTGCTGGTGGTGATGTCCATCAAGGGTCGTACTAAAAACGCGCTAAGTATCACAGTGAATAAACCATGGATCTGAGAAACTTACCCTTGCTGTCACCCTGCACCTAGGCTCCCAGGACTCTGGCTCATTGCCATTGCCAGAAGAGACGTCCCATGTTGCGGGGTCATTGGTGCCCCACTCCGGCAACCAGGACCACTGGGGTGACCCCCATCCCCAAGGTTGCGCCTGGGGAGCTGCCTCCGGTCCGACCTCGGCCTCCTCCTCCTTCTCATCCTGCTCCATCTCCTCATGTGGGGCGCCAACATCTTGAGGTGCCTCCGCTTGGCGACTTGGACCTGCCAAGTCCTCAACACCTGGCGCCGCTTTGCTGGCCTCTATAGCCATGCCAAGGCAGCACGCCTCGTCCTCCTTGTCACCCTCAAACTCTACCTCTGGTGTCACCGCCGCTGGTGACACCACCCTAGCTCTCTTCTTTTCCTTGTCCATTGGCGACAAAGGTGGGGAAGCCTTGCAGTTGCGCTTGCTGCTCCCTCTCTCCTCATCTCCTTGGCATGTCAGCAGTGCCAAACTCTTCTTGCTGAGGCCGACAGCCTCACCTTGGGCCTCTGCCTCCCTTGCCTTCTCCACCACTGTCCACGCCCTTCTTACCAGCACCGCCCGGTGGTATGTCTTCTTCATTGTGGGGTCAGGGGCATTGCCGTGCTCCCAGGTCTTGGCGCTATTGAGGGTACACGGCCTCTTCATAGCCATGCATCTAAAGCAAGGAGGGGCGCCCATGGAGTACCAGCATCCCTCTGGATCGTTGTCTGCCCAGCACTTATCACATTATGAAAAGAGGATGTCAGCAAACGCCAAAAAGAGAATGATCACTTACCGCCCCCTGTTCCTCCTTGAATGCTTGGCGCATCGCCAAGTCCACTGTTGCCTTGCCTTTGGTCTCCTTTAAGACCATCTCAGCCTCAACTCCAGTATCCACCACTGCCTCTACTCGCCTAGGTGCCAAGAGGTGTGCCAACTCCTTATCCAAAAAATCCTGCTGCATTGGCACCTGTCGCTAAGGGTTAGAAAGCGAGTAAGTTTAATCATGCTTTTGCTGCTTACTTCATATCTTGGCATTGGGCGACCCCTGTGCTTGGAGGCTGGCTTGGTGGGGGACCCCTTCTTAGTGGGCAACACTAGTCCCTTGCCACCACCCATGGGAGCCTTCCTTGCTGCTGGCATTGCCGCTCCCATAGCAGCGCCAGCTGTGGTGTCAGGCATCTTCTCCTTGACGCCCTCCTCCTCCTCCTCCTCTTGTCCTTGCCATGACCCCTCGCCAGCCCCTGTGGCCTCTCTCAGACCCAAGCCCTCATGCGCCAAGGCCTCCAAACTATTGGCAATGCGCCGCTGCACGTCTGCCTCAGACTCCTTAGTGACTTCTTGCCAGAATTCCTCTTGCTGCCGCAGATCTTGCTCCACAAGGGGAGCAATCACTGCCTCCTTACTATGGAGAGACAGGTCAGACCAAAGCTAAGTAAATGAATTAGTAAAAGAAAAACTTACCCTTTGGTGGCCGTACTTACCACCAAGGGCTCCTCCCCTGCCAACAAGGCCTCCAACTCCTCATCAAAAGAAGGAGCTGCAGGCGCCTAGAACCAGCCATTAGCGCAGCGCATGGCAACAATATAAAACTTACAAAGTCATTGGTGAAGGGCGCCAACCACTCAGCACCAAGGTTGTCATGGTACCTTGCCATATACCACTCCAGCAGCTCTCTGTCCCTCTCCCATGTGATTCTGCCCCCTCGCATCGTGCGCCACTTCTGCCATAGGCGCATCATGCCCTCAACCTTGTTATGGGGCATCTTATTGCCCAGGCCTTGGACTTGTGCCAGGAGCAGGTTGGCATATGCAATGAAGGAGGCGGAAGCAAGGAAAGCATCAGTGGTAGGAGTCAACATGGAAGGGGTATAAGTGACAAAGTACCAAAATGACCGCTAAACCTTTTATATGCCCAAGCTTCACGCATGGACCATTAGCGCACGGACCCTTGACATGTGATTGCTAGGAGTTTACTGAGGACAGTCAATTATTCAGTTTCGGGGAGATGATAAGACCCAGGTTGTATCAACAGGCATACTAACAATTTTCCTGGCACAACTGCATGGATTAGTGGTTAGCGTGCCCCAGGACTTACCGGCCACCCCCTCCAAAAGCTTAGGTTCAAACCCCCAGCCTATGCTTGGTGTATTTTTCACCATTATTTTTTGAGTTATTTACTTTATTTTCTTAACCCTGAGGTTTTGCCAGCATTGCCACCGTTTCCTAGTAACTGTCATCATTCCACTATATTGACATTTAGGCAATTCCATACTTACTTTTTGGCATTTTTGACATGACAGAGAGCTTGACTGACGCCATTAAGCGTCACTAAGAGCTGATGGACTTTTTCCTATATAAAAGATTGTGGTCTACTATTTGCTTACTAGTTCCCCGTGTTGGCAACTCAAGGGTCGCCAACAGCAACCTCACCTACACTTTACTATATACAATGTACTGATAGCATGCAAAATAACAAGTTACCTTCACTGTCACCTCTTACGCTTGGGCTTCAGAGCTCGATCTCTACACCAAGCACACTTTTGTACAGTGTCCTTTGTCTTGCCACTGGGTTTACACCGGTGTACTAGGAATTCTTACGCCTTGCAACTGTGGCAGGCACCTTACACTTGGCGACCATGCTAAGCTTACCTTCACTACTCCTTTACTGCTGTCCTCCGCTAACCTGTTTTCTAGGACCCTGCCCGGCTCACCTCAACCAGCGAGCCCAACGCTTTACGCCTTGTGACTGCCTACCCAGACACCACTAGGTACAATTTTGGGCATCATCACCGGGACCTACCTACTGTGCAGTATATAAGTCGTAGAGTAGTAAGTAGTACTCTAGTCTTGATATTACCATAACTCCTGTATTGTTTTGTTGTATTTGTCTCTGTCTCGTATTCTCATGCGTTCTGGTCTCTTTATTTTCACTTTGCTTCATTTCTTATCGTACTTGCCTCATATCTGCTCCTTTCATTGCTTCTATTCGTCTCCTACTCTAATTACACTCTGCCTTACTCCTCGTCTCTCTGTCAATCCTAAGTTCTCTCATCTTTTCTGTCTCTGGCCCCAGTTTTGACTTGCTCTGTTTCCTTTCCCCTTATCTTATCTTGACCCTTTCCCTTTTTGGCTCACTTAATCTCTGCTCTTCTCTTTCCATCCCTGGGACTCGCTAAGTTCCCATGCTTGTCATCTCATTGAACCCTGGGACTTGCTCGTGCACCGGTGCTTGCTTGTTCTGCCCTCCTGTATCCCACTCGCGACTACCCCCCGGCACTTGTTCTCCACTAGCCCTGGCACTCGCCCCTTTCCTGGCATCACTGGCACTCCCCTACACACCTCTTCTGCCCTGCTTTGGCCTTCTACACCTCGTGCCCCTACCGGTACCCTGCGTCTGTGGACACAGTGATTACCACGTAAGGTACTCACTCAGTGGACTGAGCCTACATGGTTAGCGGAACCTGATACTGGTCTCACATGCCCTGCACTCTCAACAGTACCGCAGCATTTGTGGACACCATGCATGCCACATAAGGATTTGCCCAGTGGACTGAGCCCCTATGGTCAGCAGAACCTGACAATCTTCAGAGGTTGTTTCCTTTTTAGAAAATCTCCAGAACTTCCTGCACTTTCTGTTTGAGCATTATCTAAGCTTAAGGTTAGCTCTGGTCATCTGTACAGTTGTTCTCATGCCTCTGCTGCCTGCTGATGTGCTGCATCAAGCAGCAGTAATCCTTAGACTTGTTCTCTTTGGATTCCTCTCTGCTAGGTGATTAGTTATCATTGTATTGTTGATTGTCATGCCTAATATAAGTTCAGATTTCCCTCTGCTAGTTGTGTGATTGTGCCGCAACTCCTGGAGGTTGCCCTTACACCAACCCCCCAGCAAATGGCTTATATAAGCCTCAAATTCCACCTAACCCTACTTCACCACTAATAATATTGGCTTCAGCACATCATCCCTTCTCAACACCTACCTCTCTTTTACTTACAGTCATTCAGATTGGAAGTACTGCTGCACTCAACCCCCACCAATTGTTGATGACCATAGGCTTCATAGTACCCACCACCTCTGCATTAGTCCTTGCTCTGAATGTAACAGCAGAGCATAGTCAAAAACAGCTTTGGAATGCTAGCCTGCTCATTCTTCACATACATGAGAGGGGGGGTCTGGATTACTATGGCTCTTGTAGTTCACAGTAGTAACATGCAACATGGTACAGTATACTGTGCATGAATATAATTGATATGAAAAGAAAACACCATCAGTGGTGGTCAGAGAACATAATCATTCCATCCTCTCCTGCTCCATAAAGATACTTGGTGTAGTCATGTGATCTTCTCATTCACAATCATAATGTTGGTTCAATGCACCTTATGCATATATCTTAGTCATAGCATCATATTTTTAGCACTTTTGTGCCCTCCTACAATCTTAGAGGTGATTGTGCACCCCTTTATTCTTGGTCTATTAAATGTGATAGTGGTCACACTGGGGCATATAATGATAGTAGATTACCGTGCTGTGATTGACAACCTATGTCACAATATCACAATATTATGATTAAATACTTTATTGTTAGATATTTTTACATGAGTTCTTCCTTATTTACTATTATAGTTAAAATCAATCTCAGAATTGCTTTGATTCAATTTGTGTGAACTAAGCAATAGGGTTTTTCTTGTAACTATATTACACAAAAATAAGAAACATTGAATGGAGAAAAGTCTAAGTGGGAACTGAGTGCTCTTAGATTACTCAAATAGAATACAAGTAGTGAGAAACAAATGAGTAAGAAACAAACAAGAAGTAACTGAATATTAACAATTATTTTTTATTTTTAATTGCAAAAATCTTTATCACTAAAATACAAGAATATTCATGCATTGTGATTTTTGCATTCATTCAGCTTATCTGACTGAAAACACTATTGTGGAGTTCTCTTCTTATTTGAGAGTCATAGCCTTTGGAAGCTTGGGCTAAACATGGCTTGAATAATATCTGAATCACTGCTTCCAAAGATTTCTATCCTGACTTTGAGCATTTTTTAATGTTTTCATGAAGATTCACAGCCTTCCCCCACTTTTCAGCTTTCAAAAAGGTCAAAGCAAGGTGAGACATGGTGTCGGGATGACCACTTTCAAGCAATTCTGTCCTGGCCTCGAGCACTTCTTGCCAAAGAATGTTAGCCTCTTGCAGCTTTCCAGCTTTTGAAAATGTCCAAGCAAGGGCACCCATAGCTTGAATAGTGTCTGGATGAGCACTTCCAAACAATTCTGTCCTGGCCTTGAGGACTTCTTGCTGAAGATTCTCAGCCTCTTGCAGTTTTCCAGCTTTTCCAAATGTCCAAGCAAGGTCAGACTTAGCTTGAATAGTGCCTGAATGACTGCTTTCAAACAATTCTGTTCTGACTTTGAGGACTTCTTGCTGAAGATTCTCAGCCTCTTGCAGCTTTCCAGTTCTTCCTAATGTCAAAGCAAGGTCAGACATAGCTTTAATAGTGTTGGGATGACTACTTCCAACCAATTCTGTCCTGACCCTGAGCACTTCTTGCTCAAGATTCTCAGCCTCTTGCAGCTTCCCAGCATTTTTAAATGTTGAAGCAAGGCCATCCATAATCTCAATAGTGGCTGGATGACTGTTTTCAGACAGTTTTGTCATGGCATTGAGCACTTTTTGCTGAAGATTCTCAGCCTCTTGCAGCTTTCTGGCTTTTCCAAATGTCCAAGCAAGGGCACCCATAGCTTGAATAGTGTTTGGATGATCACTTCCAAACAATTCTGTCCTGGCCTTGAGCACTTTTTGCCAAAGATTCTCAGCCTCTTGCAGCTTTCCAGCTCTCTCAAATATCCAAGCAAGGGCACCCATAGCTTGAATAGTGTCTGGATGACTCTTTCCAAAGCATTCTGTCCTGATTTTAAGCACTTCTTGCTGAAGATTCTCAGCCTCCTGCAACTTTCCAACTTGCTCAAGTGTTGAAGCAAGGTTAGACATGGCCTCTATTATACCTGGGCTCTTGCTTCCTAGTACCTGTTTGCATTCCTTAAGCACTTGTTTTTGAAGCAGCTCCGCACTAGTCCAAAAATATGCAGCAACAAAAATGTTACTGAGTCCCTCTGCCAATTTGTAATTGTCACACTGATAATTTAAACAATCCATTAATGCTTTTACATGCAATACCCATTGTACTGCATCATTGTATTTCAGTCCTTTCTCTCCTAAACAATAGAAAAGTTGCTGTCCCCATAGTTTGGCTTTTTCCTGTTCTTTTTTAGACAATGATTTAAAAGCCCAACTATGAACAAGTGAATGAATCTCTAAAAGAATAGCTTCACTTCTTCTCACTTCCACTAATGAATAAGCTCTGAGCATGCTAATTGCTTCTTCAACCAACTCATTACTCCATTCTTTATCATTTATTATAAAATTTTTGAGGAAGTCTTTCAATTCCTCCATGTCTATTTCACAGGCAGAAAGATTTTTCCAAGCTCTTTCAAGCATTGATACAGGTATTTTAGAGTTATGAAGCACACTACATAATATAAGAAGTGCTTTTGCTCTTTCACCAAGCTTCTGATAGCTCAAACCCCTGTGGCAACAACAGAAAGCTGATAGCTATCAATTTTTTGTTTTGTTACTGTTGCCAGATATTTGAGTTTATCTTTCTTATATCTCTCAAGGTATTGCTTTACTTTAATATGTTCATTGTAAAGAAGATAGCTTCCTGCCTGGACAATAGCCAATGCTAAATAGCCTAATTCCTGAACAAGCTCCTTTGCAGCTGCTTGCTCAGAATTTTGCCTCTGACTAGCTTTATAAAAAGCTTTCAAAGAGTCTTCCATTTTCATTTCTCCAATTTTATAATGGTTTTCAGGGGAATAAATCTTGCATGCTTCATTTCTACTGGTTATGAGAATATTTCCATGACTGCAGTCTGGAAATAATTTATGTAAATCCATATCAGGATCATCAGCATTGTCAAAAATTAACAACCACTCCTTTTTTTGGTAACACAACCATGTCAGAGCAGCAGCAGGTGTAGTTTCATTTAATTCAGCAGCTTTGGCTAGAAAAGTTAGAGACTCCACAATTGATGCTTCAGAGCTGGCATCTATCATATACATGAAAGCAAATCTGATTCATCAAATTGAATGATAACTTGATCAAAATACAGCTCTTTTCATACCTGCTTCCAAATTTATGACAAAATTGTCTTGCAATTTGTGTCTTTCCAACTCCACCTAAACCATGCAGCACACAAAATTGTTGCACTTCCATCTTTAATGAAGATTTATAAGGATCAAAACACTTTTCAAGAAACAACAAAGTGTCTTTTCTGCCAGTAAACAATGGAGATGGAGCAGGAACAATAGGAAGGAGTGGTTTTGCAAGTTTTATAGGTGGTGCTTTATGGGCAGAATTTGTAGACAAATTTCCACCTATCAAATGTCAGCAATTGATACATTCAACTAAGTTTTGAGTCACATACAAAGAGCTTCAAGAGTAGTTATTTCAGGACAACTATACAAAGTTTTTGCAAGGTTATTCGATTGCTCTGTAATTTTAGCTCCTTGCAAATAGACCAGAGAATGTGTCTTGATTTCTCCTTGTTTATTTCAGTCATCCACAGCCATCTTTTGAAGTCCTTGATGTACACTAAGCCTGTAAAAAAGACCAGGGGTTTGCATATAATGCTTTGTAAATCTCTCAGCTTCAGCTTCACTATCAGTAGCTATTTTGTGAAGAAGCTTCATCATTGTTTGGCCAATTGCACTGTTGGGCTTCCAGGAGATATGCCCAGAATTTCCTGCTCCTATGTTTACCAAACATGCCACTGGTTGAGAAAGACCAAAAGCTGTGACAGCTTCTTCTAAAGCCAGATTTGTTGGATTGCTACAGGCCAAGTCTGCACCAATAAAGGTTTCACAAACTCCACCAGAAGCAATAGACACAGGCTTAAAAAGACCAGGAGTAGCAGTAGTAGCTCGAGCAGCTTGCACCACGGTACAATTATAGCCTTGGTTGGCTTTTACCTGATATGTTCTGAAGATCCGAGGTGTCATATTGACAGAAGGAAGAGCCACAACAAAACTTTGAAGTGATTACAATATTAGCTCAAATGATATAAATAGAAAACACTTGAGTACCTTTTGCATGGAGAATCATCTTCTTGCATTAAAATATCCTCTGGAAATCCTGCACATCTTATGATGCCTTTTATCTCAGACTCAAAGACTGTCGCCTTGAACTTTCCACTCGAAAGGCTCCATTTCCTGACATCAGAGTATACCTCTTGGCTGAATGAGACATATTTCTCAATAGCCAATTCAATATGCATATGGAGTCGGCCAAGCATCAATGCAATGACACTGGTACACCACCATTGAATAGGAAACTTTTTAGTAATAATTTGTCACATACACTCCTGTTCCGGCTCCACAGATTATATCAAAATAATCACAAGGCTTAGGGGGAGATGACAAGTTTTCCAGCCGCATAAGGCGAAACATAATTTCTTGGAGAATGATAAGCTCAGATAGACCACGTACACCACCGTCATCTGGATGATCATTCATATAAGTTGGTAATTTTGCAGTCAAAAGAGCATACCCAAGGATAAAATCCTCAACCCGCGTTGTTTCTGGTTTGCGTTGATATTCTGCATGGGGGCGTCAATTATCGAAAGGCTGGGAAGGAAAGGAAGGACCATCACTTTTATTGATTCATGACAGAGAGTTAGTCTCACGCATGGACCTCTGTCACAACTTACTGACACCATCACACACAGCTGACAACGCAATCACCTCGGGCTTGGCACATCCTTGTTCGACCTCCAGTTTGCCTGCCCCGTTCGACCTGTGGCCCCAACCGCCGTCGGGGAAAACCAGAGAGGGACTTTCGAAGTCGGTGTTTGATTCAGAGGCAAGAGTAGGTAGCATCGACGACTACACCGGTGCCTAGTGCGTCCAGATCGACATCAAAGGTCTCGGTATCCGCTCCGATGTTGGCGAGCTCGACTGACACTTAAAAGCTCCTACCGCTCATGTTTGAACGTCATTAATGAATGAATTCATGACATATTTTCCCATCCACGCCTTCCACCCTCGTCATTGACCACAAGTTCTAATGTCAACCCGCCATGTTCCAACCTTGACATTGACCGCCTGCGTCATTACCCTGGTCCTGCCTCCTCCCAAACCCGCTATCGCGCTCTCCACCACCGTACACAACGTCATTTACCCACCCGCAGTCCCTTTTCCTACCACTAATGTCGCTCTACCAACAACAAATCGAGCAGATAAAGCTCAAGCAGATCGATGCACAGGCACCAATCCTTGCACCAAATAGTGCCCTTGATCCCTCAACTGACACCATCGGTGCCGCCGTCTAATAACCTCCCGCCAGGCTCTTCTCCGAGCGTCAGCCGTTGGCATACAGGATAAAACCGCCATCCCTGCCCGTAGCTACTTCCACATTCTACCTTGCCTGAGCGGTCAGTGCGACCTTGACCTCTCGCCCGGCACGACGATGTTCAAGTGCGTTCTGGGACCACCCTGGATACACACGGCCCTCGAGTGCGCTTGTGCATGTGCATGTCGATAGTACTTCTGCGATGAATTTGGCCCTGTTGCGAGTGCGGATGTGAAGCCGGAGGGATAACTCGAGGGGTGTGGTCCGGTGCGGAGGAGGGAGGGAGGATGGGTATGAGTGGAAGGAGCTGGACGAACGAGCAGGTGATTGATAGAGTGATACACGCTAGTCAAAATGAACAAGACTCAGAGTGTTTTCGGACACGTCTGAGGTAGACGATGCGTAGGTACGTGAATATATACAGTTGATCCCCTTATAACCCATGGCCCCTCCGGAGATGCCAAAAGTCATGGGTTATCAGGGGTTATGGGTTAGGGAAGAGGTCATCATAGGGTCACATACAAGGCTTCATTTCTGTCAATATAGAGTGAAATATAGTATTTCTATTGTTTAAAGTCTATTAGACATCCTGGAAAGTGAAATATTCATTGATCGTGGTAGGGTGAAGAGATTGGAACTTATCCAAGCATGTTTGGCATCCAAAGCCTACAAGAATTGTCTCTAACTTACATGCAAATGGGTCATCCATGTCAGACACGTACTGGAGGATTGCCGAAGCTGCACTGAGTGCTTCTTTGTGAGATGGCTTAGTAATCCAACTGGGCAAATCCATGTTCAAAAAGCTCGATGACTGTCTCCTCATCAACCAAATTTGCTTCATGGTGGTCTAGCCATGGCTCATAGGCCTCGGAGATCTTTTTCTGCCTTGGAAGATGTGTGAGAAGATCATCTTTGCGTGTTTTGATTTTTAATCTACATTGGGAAATGCCTGCTTTAAGTGCTTGCAGAGGATCCTTATTAGGCATGGTGGAGAAAACAAATAGAAAAAGTTGGTTGAGTTCATAAATTGTTGATTGGACGTCATTATCATACAACAATTTATCTGTCTACCCAATAAAATCTGCTGATTGCCGACATATTCCTGATGATTTATGGGTTATGGATCCCCTCCAAGCCCATGGGTTATTGAGTATGGGGGGGTCGCTGATTTTCTCTGCCAACCAAGTTGGTGGAGGGTTTAAATCCATGGGTTATGGGGGTTTATGGGTTATCAGAGCCATGGGTTATAAGAGGTTCGACTGTATTGCGCGGGTGATAATGGAAAGACAATTATTAGGGAATGCAGGGTCAATGAAGAGAGAACAAAGAGTAACGTACTAAAAAGGAAAGGCAAGAAATATAACGAGGGTGTGTTTGGGATCTTGACCCGGCTTGTAACAAATTTGATATGCCGAAATTTGTTCTAACAGTAATATCGATTGGTAGAGCGTGGCTTTGAATCACGCAGGTGCGTGGAGGCTAAAAGACGGTGTCTATGCTCAGACGGAGACATACGGGGGCAACGCCAATGGTGGGGAGACTACTATCACAGCGGGCGCATGTCTGGTAGCACAAGCATCCAAGCAATCCCTGATATGATGCCCATGGCCCCGACCGCAACAGTGACTAGACGAAATATCTGTCCTCCTGACATCTTTCATTCTCAAGCTCTGGGATACACAATCGGCAGGGGGCTATCATGCTATCTGTTTCCTGACCCTGATGGAGAAGCATAATTGGGTCCCTGACAGAACAGAAAGGGAGTTGCGTACAGTACAATAACCAGTGGCTTGTGACTTGTGCTTCATCACCCAATTCCGACTAGAGTTGCGAGGAGGACACCTAGTTGATCATGCTCATTTCCATTACTGTATACCTGGGTTTGGTAGTCTTTCAGAATAGCATACAAAGAAAGGTATTGTTGCACATAAAATATAAAAAATAGACTTCAGTTTACCCACCACTCTTCTAGGGATCAAAACGAGAAAAAGAAAGAAAAAGAAAGAAAGAGGGAGGATTTGTGAGGTTACAAGTATTCATACTATGGTAGTTATGGTGAGTATGTACATTTATGTCTGCCATCCACACCTCGACAACCTTGCAGCTGCCTGCATTTCTTATATGCCACGGTGCAAGGAGTCTCACAATTCCGTATGTCACTATTTCTTGGACAACTGGCTTTCCTCCAACGGGGCATGTGTGAAGCGATTGGCCATGGTCTCACCATAATAGCTGTAGAGCCAGTCTGGCATATGTTTCAAATGAGGAAACCATGCTAAGAGAATATTAGCAAGTTATCATCAAAAATCTTGTGATTTAGATAGTTGCATACCCTTTGTTTGTGCCTTAGAATTGAGACCTCATTGTTCAAATCCTCAGTCTGTCAGATCATCCTCATGATCATCCTCATTTTGTGAATCCATTGATGCGAATTCGGTCGATGAACATAGAACTAAGTTATATTAAATGTAAATTTTAATAACTTTTGTTCACTTTCATGGTTGAATCACTAGGTTCGAGGGTTCAAGCTGCACTCAACGCACACTTTCAATCACGAAATATAGTAGTCTATTTGATTTTTAGAAACAGCTTTTGTTCAAACTCAGTTGAAGCCAATGCAGCTAGTTTTGATTCAAAAAAAAAAAAAGACTAATTTATTTGTTCAAACTCCCAGAAGCCAATACACAAGCTCCTAGGCCTAAGAGGTCCACTCCCTGGGGACTTTGTGCCATGGCAAGCTGATTGCTTCACTTGAAGTCCCCAACCCATCCTCCTTTTATATGTCCATTGGCACACACAGACCAGGTGCAGTCTGTGATTTCTCTGTGTTTTTGTGTGACCAGGGATGCTGACACTGTCTTAGCATGTCCAGACCTTGTCAGAGGAATGGTTTAGCCCTTCCCCAGCCAAATCCCTTCCTCCAGCCTCATCCCAGCCATTCCTTCCTTCCTTCTCAGCCTCCATTTCCTCTGTGCCTTCCTGCAAGTGTCCGTGTGCTTAGTGGGCTGGGCCAAGGTCAAGTGTGAGCAGATGTGGTGGTTGTAGCAAAAGAAAATGTTTATTTGGTTGTGAGTGATGCCTCATCAGGGATTGTTGATCTATGATGGCAGGCATCACTGGGCACAGCCACACATCTGGCAAACATCAAGATCATGATAGTGTGATGGATCACTGATCTCATCACCCAGCAATTCCCTTGCCATCAAAACTGATCTTTTGACCATCAACATGTCAATGTGGGCACAGCCACTCATATTGTGGGTTCTCTGGTGTTTTTACAAGGTATGTTCACATCTACAGTTTTTGACATGCTAAGGCTTACAGTTTTCAGCCTTTATTGTTTGTTTTTATTGTGTTACCATTGTATCACCATATTGTCACTCAATCCATCAAAAATTTGATCCTTTGCCTGAGAGATTTGGCCTTGGCTGAAGAGGGGTTCTATATTCAGATTGGCATGTCAGGTAAAACATATTCAAGTGCAGATCAACTCATGTCTGTCCAAGTGCTTAGCAGTTTGACTAAGATGTTTGTATTGTGTTTGGTTGAAGATGCTCACTGTCTTTGATTGATTTTGGGCTGATTCTGAGTGTAAAGGTAGTTCTGGACAGGAGGAAGTTGATTTATTGCTTGAGGAGTCAACACAATGTGCAATTTCAATGAGTCTCAATTGCTTCACATACTCTGCTTTTCTTGTGCTATAGCCTCTTGCTCAACCTGATCAATTTCTTGCATGAAATCTGAGCTATTGTCTCCAGATACATAATTATTCTGTGGATCTGTTGATACAATGGTCATCCAATGAAAATACACAATAGGCTGAAAACTGTAGGCATAAATATACCTTGTAAATCCCACATCAATGGTGGGAAGTGCCACATTGACAAGATAACAAGAAGTTAAAAAGATCAGTGCTGATAGCAAAAGGAGATTGCTGGGTGATGAGATCAAGGATCCATCATGACACCATGATCTTGACATTTCTGGACAGGTGGCTGTGCCCAGTGATGGCTGCCATTACAGATCAATAATCTGTAATTCCATTGAGATCTCCATGATTACATCACAACCTCAGGGTCAGCCAAATATGTGGCAGTGCTTGGTGATGCCCACCATCATGGATCATTGATCCACTGATGAAGCATCACTTGCAACCATTTGACTTTTTTCTCTCACTATAACCACCATGACCCTCACATTCAACTATGACTAGCCCACCGCTAGTACATGCATGACCTGTATGAAGGTATGGAGGAGACAGTGACCAAGGAGGAAGGGAGGAACAGTTGAAATAAGGCTGGAGGTCAATGATCCATTCCTCCAGCAAGGTCTGGATGTACCAAGACTCTACTGGCACTTCAGGTACATGCAACAAGTGGCAGAATCACGTGAGCCATGCATGTTCCATGCACATTGACAAAGGTATAAAAAGGAGCTGATTTGAGGGACCTGGGCCCCAGGTAATCAGGTTGCCACAGCTTGGGGTCCCTAGGGAGCAGACTACTTAGGCTTAAGAGCGATTGCATTGGCTTCAGGTTGTTTTTGAGGCTATAGTAGTTACATTTGAATTCAATTGTTGTTATTTGAGTCAGTTTGAATAAGGGCACTTTTAGAATCAAATACTACTATATTTTGTGATTAAAAGTGTGCACACATACAACTGAGCCCAACACAACTTTGTGAAAAAGGTAACATAAATTTAATCAGATTATCTTTCTGATAAGATTAACTAAGCACAATTTTTGCATCATCTGGAGCCCACTGTGAGGGGCTTTTGTTGCACAAAACAAACACTTTTAGGTCTCCATGAGGAGTCCAACCAAAAGAAACATTAGTTTTACGGCAATGGATCCCTTGTGAACAAACTTGTGGGATGCTTCACCCCAGCATTTTCAGATGTGATAGAGGAGAGGTTTATTTCAAAGTATGGCCATTATAAGGAGCCAACTAGGAACAGACACAAGGACAATAAGTATGAATTGTCTGAAGTGATAACCATTATGGCTACCCTTATTGATGGTGCCTTTGAAAGAAGCCCTAGAGATGGATAAATAGAGAGGGCAGAGGATAGTCAGAGACAAGTAGAGATTGAGGAATCAGAGGAGAAAATGGCACATCTACAAGATACCATTGTGACAATGGGGAAACAAGTAGGCAGCATTCAAAGTGCTATGCCAGCCATATAGGCTGGCCAGCTAGAAATGTAAAATAGCCTCTTACTAACTGGCACCATGGAGGTTGAGTAGAAGGGTTCAACACCATTCCACCCGCAACTCAAGGGGGCAATCTTCATTGCTTTTATTGCTGGGGACAAGGCCACAGAATTGCTGAGTGTGAGGTAATACCAGCAGATGTCCAGAAAGGCTGGATTATCTTAGTGGAAGGAAGGAAGGGCCAGGATGCCAAACAGGGCTCCTGTATCTTGAGAACTTGCAAGCATTTCACCACACCAGAGACTAGTGAAATTGCATGACACACAAGCTGGGATGTACTTTGGTTGGTCAACAGATGAAAGTCCAGAGACCCCCATCTACTCCACTTATGTCAATGCTACTAGAGACTCAAGGAATGACATGTTAGACTGTATTCAACATGGAGAATCAGACAGGCTGGGGGAGCTGGAAAAGGGCTTCAACAAAATGGCTAAACTCATCAATGTGTTGATCAATACAAGAAAAACAGCCAATCCTAGTGAAGTGCAGCAGCACGACTCTCAGGATTTTGAGATGGCTCAGTGAAGGCAGTGACAAAAGAGACATCTCAACCAGGAGTATCCTCACTACCAGAGAGACCCGTTTAAGAACCCTGGAAAGAAAAGCTGACTTTGAGAATACCCTCCAAAGCAGCACCAAAACTGGACTTACCTTTTGAAAAGGTGCCAGCTCTTAATGAGGATCACATAGTACCAGTGCAGGCCACTGGGAAGAGTGCTCTTCTTCAAGAAACAAGCAAGGAGTTGGATAGGATGATTGAGAAGTCATGGGAGGCACCTGTGCCATTCTCAACTAAAGAGCTGCTGACAGTAGCTCCTGGTTTAAGAGAGGCTATGGTACAAAGTTAATACCTAAACCACCTAGGCCCAAGGAACCTAACATTCCAAGGACAGCTACTCAGCATATGGTAGTAGTGGAGAAGGAACTTAACAAGGTGGACCATTGGTGATTGTCAGGTTCCACTGACCATGGAGGCTCAGTCCACTGGGCAAATACCTTACGTGGTGCACATGGTATCCATAGACACAGCATACTGGCAAGAGCGCGAGGTGTAGGAAACCAAAGCAGGGCTGGGGGTGCAAGCAAGGGTTTGCTGGTAACAATGGAATGGGGAATGAGTACCAGGGAGGGGTGGAGGACGAGTGCTGGGGGTAAGCATGAGTCCTAGGGGTGTGAGAGAAGGGAACAAGCAAGTGCTGGTGCACAAGCAAGTCCCAGGGATTAGTGGATAGAGAGCTGGTGTCAGGGGACTTCCATTTGATTTCCATTCTTGGGCACATTCTACGCCACCCCTGGGACCCCCGGAACCCCCAGGACTTGCCCTAGACCCCCGGAACTTGCTCTAGACCTCTGGGACCCATTCTAGACCTTCAGAGATCTCCGGAGGTCATTTTCTTTTTAGGAAATCCCCGGAACTTCGCATCCCTCCTGTTCAAACATTATCCCAGGTTAAGGTTAGCTCCGGTCACCTGTACAGTTGTTCCCATGCCTCTGCTGCCCGCTGATGCGCCGCACCAAGCAGCGGGGAATTCTTAGACTTGTTCTCTTTGGATTTCCCTCTGCTAGGTAATTAGTACCATTGTATCATTGATTACCCTGTCTAATACAACTTTGGATTTCCCTCTGCTAGTTGTGTGATTGAGCCGCAACTCCCGGAGGTTGCCCTTACAGCAGAACAAGTCTCCTAACTCTGGTCTGGAAGCTCCTCATAGCCTGCCAAGACTCCCTAGGCCCCTATTTGTCGCTTCTCCACCAGGATTAAACACCCGCATAACTCTATGTCTCAGCTTGCCAATCCAGACACTCCTCCGGATGCCCCGGCTCCTCAGGATGAGGCCTGGACCTGCCTGCTACACTTAGAGACACAGGTGCAATTGACCCAAGCTTCTCTCACCCACCACACGACCAAACTCTCCACTCTCTGCCAAACCACTGATCACATCTCCCAGTCCCTCCAGGCACTACTAGAGCGCCTACCCCCTCGCACTGCACCACCTCCGGTGGCAGAGCCATCCCCGGCAGCCCCGGCAGTCCCAGCAGCAGCTCCAGGGGTCCTGGCAGGCCCCCAGGCGCAGTTACCATGCCCGGCACTCCTGGACACGTACAATGGTGACCGCACCTCCGGGGAGCGTTTTCTCCAATCCTGCCTCACTTACATTCACCTCAGCAGAGATGCTTTTGACTCTGACGCATTGAAGATAGCTTGGGTGCTGTTCTACATGAAGGCCAGACGGGCTTCCACTTATGCACTGCGTGTACTCCGGCGTCTGGGAGGTGTTGGAAGTTTTACAGACTGGGCCGCCTTCAAAAAGGACTTCCGGGCAGAGTTTTTCCCAATTGATCCTGCCAAGTCCGCCGCACTAGCGCTGTGCAACAGAGAACAGTACGGGCAGGGAAAGCGAATGTTGGACAAATACATTGACTCCTTCTGGGCGTTGGTTGAGCAAGCAGCCTATCCAGATGGCCTGCAGCTATGTCTCACGTTCTGGGATGGCCTGCACCCCGCCTTGATGGAGCGTATCGACAACCTTGCTGAGGGCCGCCCTGATGACGAGCAGATTGCCTCCTGGTACAAGGTGGCCCGGGATCAATGGCAACTTATGGAGATTTGGCAGGAGCTACGCCGGGCACACCCAGCTCCCCGCTCTACTTCCATGGTAACTCTCCAGCACCTGGCACTCCCACACTCAGGACGACCTGCTCCAGCTCCGGCTACTCCTGCACTACAACCTCTGCCCCCAGGCATTCCCATGGATGTAGACGCAGCCCAGCAACATCACACTACACCGCTACTGTGCCGGCGGTGCAAAAAGCCTGGGCACTTTGCCCAGCACTGCCCATTGGGCCTGGAGGTGCGCTACCTCTCCACCGTGGAGCAAGAGGAGCTTCTCCTGCAACTGCTGGCTGCAAAGGACGCTGCTGGAGCCCCATCACCAGATGAACCAGCACCAGAGTTGGCCCAGGAGGAGAGTGGCGCATACGCCCCCCTCCCGGGCCCGGAGGAGGATTTTTAGTCAAGCAACGGATGAGGTGTACGCCTCCATCGCTGGGTACCAACAGGTTCACATGTCTGTCGTTAGAAGATGCAAATACACATTCCAATGCCAGCTATTCTAAGATGGAAGAACCTCCAGGTCCCCTCTCCGACATACAGATACCTTCTCCAGGTCCCAAGCCACCCCCCTTAATGCTGGGCCAGCCCCGTCAGCGTGGTCCTCCCACCTGGGAACGCC